>LQHA01000444.1:0-10821 GCA_001567625.1 Acanthamoeba polyphaga | reverse complement strand
CCATTGACGACATTGAGAGGGTGGTGCACAAATACAACATCGACTGCTGCTTCAAGCGCGCGGCTCACACCACCTTCGCCATGAACCCCGAGGAGAAGCCAGACCATCGACACCGAGGTGGACGGTGCGATTAAGGCCGGCCTGGAGGCCCGCAAGGTGGTCGACTCGGGCGGTGACTTGCCGGTCACCCTCTCACGTGGTACCAGCCATTGACGACATTGAGAGGGTGGTGCACAAATACAACATCGACTGCTGCTTCAAGCGCGCGGCTCACACCACCTTCGCCATGAACCCCGAGGAGAAGCAGACCATCGACACCGAGGTGGACGGTGCGATTAAGGCCGGCCTGGAGGCCCGCAAGGTGGTCGACTCGGGCGGTGACTTGCCGTCGACGGTGCCCTTCTACAGCGGCGTGCGGGCCGAGCACCAGGCCCAGTTCAACAGCTACTCCTACATGGTGGGCATCGCTGATGTGCTGGCCAAGGCCGGCGTGCCCATCTACGAGATGACCCGCGCCCAGGACGTCAGGTACAACCCCGATCTTCCCTCCACAGTGGTGCGTGTGGTCTGATGGAGTGGTGGGTGGTCGCAGCCTGCTGGGCCCGCCGCACAAGATCACGACGGTGGATGGCGGAGAGCTGGAGGCGGACAACGTCGTGGTGGCCACGCACCTCCCGTTCCTCGACCGCACCGGGCACTTCACCGTGGCCGAGCCCTCTCGCTCCTACGCCATCGCCGCCAGCCTCACCGACGATACCAAGATGATCAACGGTATGCACTCCTTGCTAATCTCCCTGCAGAAGGAACACATCACCATCACTAATCTCTCGCACCGTCACTTCTACCAGACATGTACATCTCTGTGACCAAGCCACACTCGCGGTCGCTGAGGCCCTATGACGACGGGACGGGTCAGCCCCTGCTGGTGGTGTGCGGTGAGGACCACCCGGCGGGCGACTTCCCCAAGGAGGGGGCGGAGAGCTGCCTGGCGACGCTTGAGGAGTGGACCCGCCACCACTTCCCCGTAAAGGAGATCACTCATCGCTGGAGCGCGTTCGACTACGTGGCGGCGGACAAGCTGCCCTACATTGGCTACGCCCACCACGGCACCAAGAGCGTCTTCACCGCCACCGGCTTCATGAAGTGGGGTCACACCACGGTACGTCAGCCATCTCTCGCTGTGTGTGTGTGTGTGTGTGTGGCATTGAGACTGATCGTGTGGTGTGCGGGCAGGGTCATGCTGCGGCTGGTATCATTACCGACTTGATCATGGGGCGCAGCAACCCCTATGCGGAGATCTTCGACGCGCGCCGGTGGGACGTCACGCACTCCATCTTCGACGCCGCCAAGATTCAGGCCCACGTGGCCAAGCACTTCATGGGCGATCGCGTGAAGCACTTGATGGGTCCCGATATCGAGGACCTCAAGCCCGGCTGCGGCGGCATCTGCAAGGACCACGGCAGCGTCGTGGCCGCCTACCGCGACGAGTCCGGTACCCACCCACACATCTCGCACACGAATTGACTCAGCACAGCGGCAGCTGACCACATAAACGGCAATGCAGGGCATGTGCACAAGTTCAGCGCGACGTGCACGCACCTGGGCTGCCACGTCAACTGGAACGACGCCGAGAAGAGCTACGACTGTCCGTGCCACGGCTCGCGCTTCGACGCCAAGACCGGCGAAGTCCTCCACGGCCCCGCCGTCAAGCCTCTCCCGCCCGCCAGCTCCACCTCGTCCCTCTGAGCGCCTAACTGGGCACCACACTAAAGCGCTGTTTTTAACTCCTATGTGGAAGTCTTAGTTGTTGTGTCCTTCTTCGCTCTCTTCGTCGGCTCCTCTTTCGTTTCCTTCTCGTCGTTCTTCTCGTCGTCTTCTTCATTGACGCTCGTGATCTCCTCCTCCTTCGCGTCGGTCTCAGCCTGCTCTCTCACCCGTCTCTTGTTCTTCACGGCCCGCAGCACCTGCGCGTTCTTCGTCTCCATGTCGAGCAACCACTTCTTGTGGGGCAGACCACCCGAGTACCCAACTAGCTGACCATTCGACCTGGACCGCGTGCCCAACACATCATCATCAGCAATCAATATCTTCGCCACAACCACGAGCGCGGATGTCGATGCTAGCTAGCTGCAGTACCCAATGACCCGATGACACGGCACACAGATGCAGATGGGGTTCCTCCCGTTCGCCGCCCCAACCGCGCTGGGTACAAGGAGAGGGGGCGGGTCAGGATAACGCAGCCACGGAACAGAGAGGGAAGGGGAGGGGAAGTACCGGCGTGCGGCGGGTCGATTGATCCGGTTGGCGATGTCGGAGTAGGTGGAGGTCTCACCGTAGGGAATCTGCTGCAGCGCCGCCCACACGCTCTGCTCCCACCCACAGTCCCAAGCGAGTGTTAGTGTCGCTGCTGCTGAGACCAGCGCCAGCTGCCACCTTACCTTTTGGAACTCAGTGCCCGGCAGGTGCAGGGGCAGATCGAACGTCGTGCGCTTGCCGGCGAAGTACTCCTCCAACTGACCCACGCCTTGGCTAACACGGGATGCTACAGCCCCCCCCCCAAAGCTAAGGCCGTGTTTTGCTGAACGCTGGAGGGGGTGCAGACGTACGGCGGGCAGTTGGTCGGCACTGACCTCGGGGAGCCCGGAGCAGTCGGCAGGAGGGGCGCCGCTGGTCGGGAAGAAGTTGATGCACGCTATGGCCGCCCCCTTGGCGTCGGTGGCCACGGCCAGCGGACCCGACGGGGACTCGAGGCGTGCCCAACCCCCCTTAGTGCTCAGCATCTTCTTCGCATCTGCGTTCATTTGAGGCAACGAGTTGAAGCCTTGGGCCTTGCTCGCCGTCTTCTCCACACCAGCAGCCGCCCAGCCTCGCCTCGTGGTCTGCACAAGACGTCGCATTGCTTTCTCAAACCAAAAAGTTCTTCGAACTATTTCGTGTTGGGCTCCGGCGTGGTGGGGTCACTCTTCGAGGAGGCACTCGTTGATCGGCACCCGGGCGAGGGGAATGGGCGACGGCAGGGCCAAGTGGTCGTCGAGCCCGAGGCGATGAACGGCCTGCCAGACGTCCTCCTCGCTGATGCCTGTGGTCATCATCGTGGGGTGAGTTCCTCGATGCCACCGCAGCGAACGGACTAGTGGCCAACGGGGGACACGCACTCACAGGACAGGGCAGGCCTCTGGTTGACCTCTGTCGTGCATTGCCCACAGCGAGACGGGCAATCACGCCCACAAGCTCTCTCATCACCCGCTCCACCTCCTCTCCTCTACGCGCCCCGAGTGAGCCCAGCAACAGCAAACGCGTGGTAGGGATTGTAAGGGGGGGGGAGGCGATGTACACGTTGGCAGCGACCTGGGTGGAGGGCAAGGAGTGGTGCTGGAGGGCGAGGCGCACCAGATGCCGTGACACGAAACTCTCCACCAGCGACAGCTCCGTGCATCCACCAAACTGGGCCATCGGAAAGCGTGCACCACCGGGAGGTGACGAAGGAAAAGATGAGAGAAAAGCTGTTGTTGAGGAGGAAGCAGATGGCAACGAGTTTTCAAGAGGGGCTCGTCTGGTGTTCGGGCACTTCTCAAAGGGGGCGGGAGCGTGGGCTGGTGCAATGGCCAGCACAGACTCGCGCGGCGAAGGCAAGCAAAGCAAATCAACTCACCCCACGAAAGCAGAAGATTAAACTTTGATAAAACGAGATGGCGCACGTCACCCAAGCGGACGGCGAGGTTTTGGTAGAGAGGCGCGACCAGCCCAAGTCGCTCGTCGACGTCCTTGGAGTACGTCTACCCCTTTAGCTTGTAGGCCTTCTCGAGAGCTTGGCCCAACCCTATTCTCTTGCGCCGTGCAGGGCTTTGAGGCAAGCCACTCAGTGTTCCCCCTGGCGGCCAGGAACGAAGTGGTGGCCCTCTCACCCGACGACTCTGTAGCCCAGGCCTTTCAGGTACCACTACTCCTCGTACACTGCGACACTGCGACACTCGTCAGTCGCCTGCTCGAGCTTCCTCCCTCACACCTCCTCCCTCACTTCCTACGACGTGGCAGACCTTGGCAAGGGAGAAGCTCCTCTCGGCGCCCATCGTAGATTCCTCGGGCACGGCGCTGGGTAAGTGTGTCTTCACGTTGACCGAGTCGCGTGTGCTTGGACCCCACACTCACCCCGCCGACTGGCGACCGTGAGCGTGCAGGGGTGGTGAGCGTGCTGCACTTTGTGTCCTACTTTGTGCGGCATTTCTCTGCGGAGGAGCTGCAGGGCGACGACTTCAACGCGCTCGTGGCGAAGAAGAACCACCTCCTCGGCAAGCGCATCCGGGAGATCCCCGGTACGGGTCCTTCCGCTGTGCCGCTGCTGCTGCCCCTGCTGTCCTGGTGCATTGGTTGTCGGATGGGTTCCTCACGCCACTCGCACAGATCTGCAGTCATGGGACAAGGCGCACACGATCAAGGAGTACCAGACGGCTATCGACGCTGTGAAGCTCATGATCGACGATGAAGGTGAGTACCTCCCCACGCACACGCACACGTGCACAGTGGGTGTTGGTCACTGAGCAGACGTCGTCGTTTCTGTGGGTGCGTGGGGTCGGGCGGAAGATCCAGCGCGTCGGGTGTTGGTGGTGGACGACAACAGGAAGCTGGTCACCGTGATCTCGCAGTCGCGCATGCTGCACCTCGTGTCCGGCGTTCTCGACAGCCTGCCCGACCCGGCTCATCGCACCCTGCAGGAGAGGAATCTGCACCAGAAAGAGGTCCGTGCCCCCTCCCCCTTCACTCTCGCCCGTCTTGGTCACACGTCATCTGACATTGGGTCGTGACTCAGGTGGTGCGCATCAGGCTAGACCAGCCAGCGGGCGAGGCGTTCGCCCTGATGCGTGAAAGGGTACAGCGGGAGCTTGCGATGGTGTGGTTACTGTGCTGTCTGACCTCTTCGCTTTTCAGAAAATCAGTGGCGTGGCTGTGGTCGACCAAGATGACAAGCTGGTGGGCGTCATCAGTGCCTCTGACTTGAAGGTACCACTACCAACCACAAAGACTTCCATTGCCCATCGAATGGCTACTAACCTTGTTCATCTGTGTCACCACAGCTCCTGGGGTTCGATCTGGGCTATCTGCACTTGCTCGGCAAGAGCGCGAGAGACTACCTGACTGCCTTGCGGGGTTCCATCGCAGACGTAAGCGTGACCGCTCGCTCGTGTTTGTGCCTCGCAGGCTTGTGCTGCCCCTGCTTACACTCGTTTTGTTGTTGTTCACACGGCAGTCGCAGAGAGAGGTTTGCACTTGCGACGTCAACTCGAGCATCGACCATGCGGTGAAGCAGCTGATCGCGCGCCACGTCCACCGGCTGTTCGTCATCGACGACCAGCGCAGGCTCCTGGGGGTCGTCTCCATCCGCGACCTTCTCAAGACCCTCCTCAACCCGTTCGAGACCTAAGGAGCCCGAACATCGCTCCTCTCCGCTCTCGCTACAATCTTTGCACACAAACTATTCACAAACTTACATCGTGCGCCGACCTGGCCGGTGCTCAGGGGGACTGGGTGGTGGGCTTGATGGTGACGGCGGCGGAGAGGCCGTAGTGGTCGGAGAGCTGGGTGATGGGGAGCCCGCCCAGCTTGCGCGGGTCGAAGAAGAAAGGCTCCACCTGCGCCTCCATCACCGCCAGCTCCTCCCTCTTGGGAGCCGACTCGTCGACGAGCTTGAAGTGAATCATGTAGTCCAGGCACGAGCGCGACAGCATGTCCGTCACTGGGTCGGTCAACGCTGTCTCGCGAGGGCTGCGCGTGCAACGAGCGTGGTGGGTTAGGGTTATGGCACATGCGGGGGGAAGAGGTTTGTGCGGAGACGTACGCGAGGCAGCCGTCGTCCAGCACTTTGACGTCGCCGATGGTGACCGGATTGACGCCTTTGTTGGCCTCGCGGAGCAGGTCCGTGCAGATCAGTAGTGGCTTGGCCGCATCAGGCTCGCTCTCCTTGGCCTTGTACCCTGCACGTAGTTCAAGTGTGAGTCCAACTCTCCGCTGATCCGCTCAAGTAGCCCGTACCGTTGTTGTGGTGGTCCAGGCCGAGCTCCTTCTTGACCGACTTGCCCACTGCCGCTTTGCCCCGCACCGACCTCCTGAATGTCTCCATCATGACCTTGTACTCCTCGCTGTCCCTGTCCTCCTCCCCCTTCAGGCCCACCACTACTCGTTAGCAGGCGTCCACCACAACTACGCCTGGAAATGCCGGCGTACCCAGGCGCCCCCACTTGTCCCGCTTGGCCATGCGGGTCTCGTCGTCGTGCGCTCGGCCGTCGACGTTGAGGTCGCCCATCACGATCACCTCGCCCTTGTCCGGGTCCTCGCGCCACACGTCGTGGATGAGCTCCCCTATCTCGCGGATCTGGCTCATCCGCGTGGTGGCATTCTGGGCGTTGGTGCTGTTGCTCGCGTAGTCGGCTTGCGTGTGGGTGGTGACCACGTGGATGTGGGTCGTCGGGCTGATGTGCACCTTCGCGTACAGGGCCTGCTTCGCCGCCCACCCGTCGATCTGCACGCCTGGTACATGTCGCTGTGTGTGAATCAACCCCATCGACCACCCCCGCCAGACCGTCATGATCCCCCACCACGCGTACCATTCGTGTAGATGCGCTTTCGGGTCTCGGTGATGGGGTAGCGGCTCAGGATCAGCAGACCGCCGTCGATGAACTTGCGGGAGGACAGGGGCGGGGCGGCGTTGCTGGTGTACCAGTGGAAGCCCAGGGCACGGGCCTCCTTGAGGAGGGTGCCCAGGCGGAAGTTCCAGAACCAGAAGACCTCCTGGAGCGCCACGATGTCGTAGTGCGGCAGGACGTGGCGCACGAGCAGCTCGAGCCGCTCGTTCTTGTAGTCGTCTCCGTTGTAGTTGATGAAGGGCGGTCGCAGCAGCATGTTGATCGTCATCAGCCTGACCGTGCCTCCTCCTTCAAGAGGACGACAACAGTTCCGTGGTCAGCGCCAGACCACAAAGCTGAGAGTGGGGGGGGGGGCAAAGTACGGGCGGGCTGGAGTTCGTCCCAGAGCGGGAGGCTGGCGACGGCCTGGGCCGGGCAGAGGTGGTGGGTGCCGTTGAAGCGCTCGAAGAGGAAGTAGAAGGCAAAGGCCAGGAGGAGGCTGCAGGTGCAGAGGAACCCGGGCAGCTTGAGGACCACCGCGTCGGGCAGGGTGGCGGCAGCGGCGGCGGCCCACTCCTGGTGTCGTAGGTCGAGCGAGTAGAACACGAGCGCGAGCACGACGCAGAAGGTGGTGATGGGAGCCCGCTTCACATTCATCTGGAAATCTAAAAGAGTCGAATCCGATCTGTAGGTTTTCACTCCGGAACAGATTGATCCTTTGCGAGCGTCTTCTTGGTGGGGTCTGGTGGGTGGTTTGATGCCCCCCTTCTTCGTTCAGCTCCACTCTCCGTTTCTCCGCTCCTGTTCTGTAACTGTTTCGTTGGCTCCCGGAGTTGGCAATCGTACGCCATTGGTCCTTCCATTGGTCCAGTTGGGCTCTTCCGCCGAATGCGCGCCAGTGCTGCAGAGGCCCAGTTGAGCTATCTGGCGCCTACTTTACGCAAGATACATCCTGCCCGCACCCGGTGTTGATCACTGTGCTCACGCCACTTCCTGGCTCCTTGCTTTGTTGTCCCGATTTAAAAGAATGCTGGGCAGGCAAATGCCAGGAAAATTTGGGGCGCGAGAAACCTTGCGCACAGACAGAGAAACGAATCAAACAAGATGGAGAAGCCGGGGACGGGGCTGAGGCGAAGGGTGCACGTGCCTCTACAAATTGTTGGGAGTAGTTCGTCCTCATCTGCTCCCCCTTCGACCGTGCGTCGCCTGATGCCCAAGGCGGAGGTAGAGGCCAAGTACGCCGAGAAGATGGAGGAAATCTTGCAGAACACCTTCGGCCATCCTCAATTTCGCCCTTCGCAAAGGGAAGTCATGGTCTCCATTCTCTCGGGTACCTCACACAGTCTCAATCTGCATCGCGTAGAGCACTGATTGTTGAATCTTCGTAAATTCAGGACAAGACACGTTCGTGCTGATGCCTACAGGTGCCGGGTACGCTTTGGCTTCCGATCACACGCGCGTGCGCAGACCCTTACAACTATGCAAACTGTAGAAAGTCGCTTTGCTTTCAGCTGCCCGCGTTGGTGTTGGACGGCATCACCGTGGTTGTGTCTCCCCTCATCGGTACGCTGCGCTACTTTGGTTGGCACTCACGGCTTGGTCACCCATCACTCATGTGCGTATATACTCGGCGCAACGTGGTACGCTGCAGCGTTGATGGTGCGTTCCTTTCTTTCCGTGTGCTATCGTGCTCGATGAGCTGACGCAGCCACCTTGCTACACTCCTCTTCAGCAAAACCAAGTAGAGAAGCTGCTTCAGAAAGGTACGCAATGTATACTGCTCCGGATCGCGATGGAAGTGTTCATTGCTTCGTCTTCTTCTTCTTCGCCTTGTCAGGGATCTCTGCGGCGCTGCTTTGCTCGTCGCAGAAGAAGGACGAACGAGATCAAATCCAGAGAGACATCACGTCAAAGCAGCCCAAGACGTACGCACTTCAGGCACCGCTACACATATGCACTCGCTAGTTTACTTACACGCGTGACTGGGGCGACCTGCAGGAAGCTCCTCTACGTCACACCAGAGCTGATCGACACGCAAGGCTTCCTCAACACACTCTACAGTCTGCGCAACAATAACAAGCTCGCCATGTTCGTGGTAGATGAGGTGCGTTCTTGTCCTCTCAGTAACGCCTTTCTTTCCAAGGCGCTTACCTGTTCGTGCTCCAGGCCCACGCGATCTCCGAGTGGGGACATGACTTCCGGTTCGCCTACCGTAAGCTTTCAGTCTTCAAGGAGCGCTTCAACAGCACCCCTGTGTGCGGTACGCTCCCTTTGCAAAGGGCGCCAATGGGCAATAGTTTGCCGGGGCTAACGCTCTATGTCGCGGCCCTGCAGCCCTCACGGCAACAGCAACAAACAGGTACGTTCGTCATCATTATTATACTGCGTTCTGGGCTCGTCGGACGCGGGAGAGTAACACAGATTACCAGAGTCCAGACCGACGTTGTCAATTCCCTACGCTTGGACAAGCCGCTCATCATCACGCTCAGCTTTAATCGGCCGAACATCTATTATGAAGTCAGATTCAAGGTGTCTACCACGGTCTCCAGGCTCATGCAGAGAAGCGATCTAACATAGAACGACTATGTACGTAGGATCTCTTGGGGAACGTACACAACGATATCGCCAGCTTCATCAGCAATCGAGCGGGTGCGTGTGGGATCATCTACTGCCATAAGCGGGAGACCTGTGGAAACGTAGCCAGCAAACTCAAAGAACGAGGAGTGAACGCTGAAGGTACGCGCAGATCCTGGCTTCGGTGTACCCCGATCTCTCCTCTCATCTCCTCGCCCTCACGTTGTCCTGAGCTCGATCTGTGGCTAACGTTCATTTACAGCCTACCACGCTGGCTTGAGAGACGCTGACCGAACAGCTGTGCAAACAAAGTGGATGACTGGGGAGGTGGACATCATTGTTGCGACCATTGCATTTGGTACAACGCGACCCACCAGCGATGTATGTACGAAGCTCACCTTACCTCTCTGCATAGGTATGGGTATCGACAAGCCCGACGTCCGCTTTGTTATCCACTTCGACGTGCCCAAGAACTTGGAAGGCTTCTACCAGGCACGTCCATGTCGGTGTTGAAAACCATCGACCCACTTGCGCTGAATGCCCCGTTCCTGCAGGAGTCGGGGCGAGCGGGAAGAGATGGAAAGTCGTCTGTGAGCCTCCTTTACTACTCCAAGGACGACAAGTCGCTCAACTCCTTCCTGCTTGCACAAGCCGCTCAGAAGCAGCGGGAGCGGCAGGGCCAGCAGACCGGACCGCAACCACGCCAGAACGCTATCAACAACTCTTGGGAAAAGGTACAACCTACCCGCACCTACTCACTCGACCAAGTGCCGTTATTGATCCCTTGCGCTTTGTTGAGCAGATGGTGGAGTACTGCGAAGGCAAACCTGGCTGCAAGAGAAAGCGTTTGCTCGAGTACTTTGGCGAAAACACCACGCGGCTCGTGTGCGGCAACTGCGACTACTGTAAAGACCGAGAAAAGGTCACCAAAGACATCAAGGCGTTCAACTCTACCGAACGCAACTTTGCCAGGTAAACACCTCCTTTTCTTTCCGGTGTCTCGCACGGCATACACCATCGCGCATACTGATTCTGTTCCACCTCCCACCCTCATAATTTGACTCATGTTTGTCCAGTGCCGGCTTCGCCGAGCGACAACTCAATGCGCTGAGGAAGAAAGGGGCAAAGAGCGGCGGCAATGAAGGCTGGGCGAATGAAGGTGGAGAAGAAGAGTTCTACGACAGCGAGAACGTGTTTGAAGCCAAGCAAGTGGCGGCCAGAGGACCATCAATCGACGACTGTGGATCAGAAAAGCAGTTCTGGAGCACGCTCGAGCGGATGGAGCAGGCGGAAGAGCGCAAGCAGGGACAGAAGCGCAAGTTTGGCAAGTTCGGACATTTGGTACACCCCCCCCCCCTCCCGCAGCGTTGCGATCCACTACTGCTACGCTTCTCACTCCTCCGCAGTTGGACCAGCGGCCGAGCTCCTTTTGTCGCGCGAGCGATCTCACAGACAAGCGAGTCAAGACCGACGCCGACCACGACACCGCCGGCTTCTCCAAGGCCAGTGCCCTGGTACTTCTCCCCCCCCCCCCATGCATTCACTGCCTCGACCAGGCGCCTCTGACAGCCACACGCCACCATCCCTCCGCGCTAGCTGAAACCGGCCGGCCGGTCGCGGCAGCCTCGGC
>LQHA01000443.1:0-10830 GCA_001567625.1 Acanthamoeba polyphaga | reverse complement strand
GCCACAGATACGAGGGGGAGTACAAGGACGGTAAGATGTCGGGCAAGGGCACGTTCTGCTGGCCCGACGGGTCCGTCTACGTGGGCGAATACAAGGTACACTTTTTTTTTAATTATTTATTTATACAATTAATTCTTCAATTTACCAAATATGGACAAATTTGTCTGTTAATCTTTTTCGAGTTGCTGACGCGGCGACAGGACGGCAAGAGGCACGGAGAGGGCACGTACACGTACAGCACAATGATGGGTGGAGTCTACACGGGCCAGTGGCGGAACGGAATGCGGGACGGCTGGGGCAAGCTCGTCAAGAACGATGGCGAGATGTATCAGGTGCGGTGCAATGCTAGTGTCCCCCGCCCCCAACAATTTTGAAGCTGAACCGGTGTTCGTGTCAATGTTGGCGCAGGGCGTGTGGAAGTTCAACTGTCCGTTCGGCGGGGTGCTCACGAAGAAGGACGGCACCGTCATCGAAAAGTTCTGGCGCCTCTTCCCGCCGGGCACCTGAACGAAACACACAGCTCGCCACGTCTCCCCTTTCCTCTCCCCCACGCCACCCACCCACACAAACAAATCTTGTACACAACACCATTTACTCTCATTTCTGTCGTTGATCTACTTTTTCGTTTGTGTGTGTCGTCGTGTGTTGTCCTAAGTCTCCCGACGCGTGTGCTTAGATGCCACAAAGCCCCGATTGGTAGAGCGAACAGGCGAGGGAGGGTTCAGCGGAGATAGAACATGACAACCAACTGCACTGGTCTGCTTTAGCAACAACAGTAGTGTGCGGGCTGTTCACTGCTAGAGGTGCAACTTACGATGCAAAGAAGAAACAGCAGCAGCAGCACGCTCTCCGCTGCTGTGGAGGACAATGTAATGGATTTGGAGGATGGAGGCGATGGTGAAGATTATGTAGATGATGGGGACGATGAGATCACCGCTGCTGACAGCGACGCGGCGGAGCTGACGTGGAAGGACCTCAAAGTTACCTCACCCGATGGCAAGACGGTTTTGCTCTACGAGACCTGCGGTCGGGTCAAGGGCCGCTTCCTGGCGATCATGGGTCCCAGTGGGGCGGGCAAGGTACCCCCAACCTGCGCCCTTCGTTGCCCACACCACACCTTTGCTCACTTCCGCGTCCTATGCTCACTTCATCTTGTACCATGGCATCATCACGTCGTGTCGTAGACGAGCTTGATGAACATGCTCGCGCTCCGTTTGGCCAAAGCCAAAGGCAAGGGCGACCAAATGGTGGACAGCCAGAAGTACAACAAGGCCTTTTTGAAGAAAGTCTCGGGCTATGTCATGCAGGTACCTCCACAAGACCTCCCGACCTGGTTGGTTCTTCGGAAGACGGGAGTGTGATCACACTACGATCACACAAAATAATTAAATTAATCAATATTTTTATATACTTTTTTAATATATTTTTATGTAATAAATTAAAAACTAACTGTGTTGTTGGACAGGACGACCTGCTGTTCCCGGACCTGACGGTGAAGGAGACGCTGCGCTACGCTGCGTTCCTGCGTCTCTCGGCTAAGATGAGCCGAGCCGACAAGCTCGCGCGCGTCGACGAAGTCATCGCCAAGGTCGGGCTCGACCACTGCAAGAACACGCAGGTGGGCAGCGCGCTGAAGAAGGGCATCTCGTGCGGCGAGCGCAAGCGACTGTGCGTGGCCATCGAGCTGCTCATGAAGCCGCGTCTTCTGTTCCTGGACGAGCCCACCTCCGGCCTCGACGGCGTTACGGCGCTCACCCTCTGCCGCATCCTGCGGGACCTGGCCCACACCGAAAATTGCACCGTCGTCTGCACCATCCACCAGGTACTTCCACTCCTGGAATGCAAGGAACGTCATTGAAAGAGTTAACCAAGCGCGCGCGCGTGTGTCGTGTGTGTGTCGTGTGTCATTATTCGGAGCAGCCGGCTACACAGATCTTCAATCTGTTTGACGACCTGATGATCCTCAAGAGCGGTCAGGTGGTGTATCACGGCCCCGCTGACCAGGTGGTGGACCACTACGCCCAGGCCGGCTTCCCTTGCCCCATGCACACCAACCCTGCCGATCACATCCGTACGAAGACTTGTGCCATTCACTGCGTCCTGCGCTTCTGCACGATCTAATCCATCTGCGTGCGTGTGCGGTGGCGTGCGTGTGCGGTGGTTCGTGCGTTCATGTGTGTGTGTGTGTGTGTGTATGTGTGCGTGTGCGTGTGCGCAGTGGACGTGATCAGCCCTGCGCACTTCACACGCGAAGAGATACAAGAAGCGGAGGACAACGCCGCCAAGATCCGCCTGCTCTACACTCCGCCACACGTGGACGATCCGCCCGAAAAGAAGAGAAAGAGAGGCGACTCAGGGACGGTCCCTATGAGGTACGTCAGCTGACAGTTTGTACTCCCATAGCGCACCAACTTGCTCGTCATAACACATGACACACGCGACGCGACGCGACACACACACACACACACACACACACACACAGCGGGCCGGCACAGGCCCTCTTGGTTCTCGCAGGTGTGGTATCTGTTCCTGCGATCGATGCAGAACGTGTTGCGCGAGCGGATGGTTCTCCTGGCGCAGCTCGCGCAGACCATCATCTTCGCTGTCTTGATCGGCACGGTGTTCCTCGACATTGGGACCAACCAGGCCGGCCAAAAGAAGCGACTGCCAGTCCTCTTCTTCGTCTGCATCAATCAGGGTGTCTTCAGCGCACTGATCTTGATCAACTCATGTACGGTGTGTGTGTGTGCGTGTGTGTGTGTGTGTGTGTGTGTCGTGTCGTGTCGTGTGTGTGTCGTGGTGTGTCGTGTGTTCACCATTGTCTTACTGGGTTGTTCACAGTCCCTTCTGAGCGACTGATTGTGCTGCGAGAGCGAGCATCGGGAGCCTACTATGTCTCGGCCTACTACGTTGCGAAGATGCTGGCGGAGGTAGCCGTGCAACTGGCCTTCCCCCTCCTGTTTTCCTGCATCGTGTACTTCCTGGTTGGCCTCCAGGTACCCAACCCTCCTGCGTAAAAACTCGCCGACATTTTTTTTTTCAATATATATATATTATTATTTTATTATTAAATATAAAATATAAACTAATGAACGCGCCTAGGCCGATGCAGGCAAGTTCTTTATCTTTGTTTGCTTCATGGAACTGTGCTCCCTGGCTGCGACGTCGCTGGCCCTGATGATCTCCACCTTCTGTCGCACCATCACACTGTCCATCACGGTCTTGCCCCTGATTCTCGAGGTTCGTCAACCTTCTCCCTTCTTCTTCTTCTTCTACTACCTTCTCAAACTGTTGTGTGTCACAATCAATCAGCTCTGTCGGCTCTATGGCGGTGGCTACCTTCCTCCTTCACGGTTGCCGGCCTACTTCTCCTGGCTTGACGCCTTGAGCTTCGTCAAGTACTCCTACACTGGCATCGCCCTGAATGAACTCGAGGGTAAGCAGCACCCTCCACACTATGGACTCACATAGTCCATTGTTTGTTGACGATGTTGTGTGTTGTGTGTTGTGTGTTGTGTGTTGTGTGTTGTGTGTTGTGTGTTGTGTGTTGTCTTTCTTTGTTTCTCTTGCTTTGCTCCAGGACTTAAAACTTCACTGCGACCCGGGGCGAGCTGGTCGGTGGCTCCTGCCCGCTCACCTCCGGCCAGCAGGTCATCGAGCAGGAGGGCTTCGACTTCATCACCATCTGGGGGCTGCGCCCTGGTTCTGCTGGCCATGATCATCTTCTTCCGCATTCTCGCCTTTGTCGGTTTGCGATGGATCAAGGGCTGAGGTGGTGGTTGGTGCCAACACTTGGTTCAAAAATGTTATGTGTGGACTTTAGACTAATGGTACAGGGAAGGTCACATGGCGGAGGCGGTGGTCGTGGGCTGGGGCATGATGGGCACGAACTGCTGCTGTGGCTGGTGCTGGTGCTGGTTCTGCGCTGCCGAGGCCGTCGGCGTCACAGACTCGCCGCCGCCGCCGTCGTCGGCGCTGATGGGTTCCTTGATCACGATGTGGCCGCTGTCGTCGATCCGCAGGTTGTGGTAGGTGAGCAGCCGCGAGCCGGCGTGGTTGGTCTGCTGTTGGAGCGCGTCCTGCAGCTTCTTCTGTTCGCCCTTCTTCAGCCGGGCCCGCTTGTTCTGGAACCAGATCTGCACGCGCTTGGGCGACATGCCCAGCGTCTCGGCCAGCTTGAGCTTGGCCAGCGTGTTGGGCATCGGGTCCGCCGCAAAGTACTCCTCGAGCACCGCCAGCTGCTGCGCGTTGACCCGCTTCCGCTTCTTGGCCATCCGCTGCAGCCGCATCGCTTCGTCGTCGTCGTCGTTGCCTTCGCCGTCGTCGCCCGATGACGACCCGCCGCTGCTGCTGCCTCCGCCCGAGCTGATGCTGCTGCTGCGGCCCGCCCTGGCGACGTCCATTTCGCTGTTGTGGGCGCCGCCGGCCTCGATGCTGCGCTGGGCCTCGCGCTGCTGGGTGCGCTCGAGCACCTGCAGCAAAAGGTCCTGCTGGTCGGGACTGAACTGGAACGCCTCGGCCTTGCGATACGTCGGCGCTATCGCCGGCTGCGCGTTATCGTTGACGCTCACATTGCTGGCCGCGGTCGTGGTGTCGCCAGTGGTGGCTATGGCCGCACCGACAGGTGGTGGTTGCTCAGCAGCGGAGGCGATGGTCGTGGTGGTCTCGTCCATGGGGTCTACGGCTGATGGCGTGTCGCCGGCGGCTCCGGTGCCGTACTTGGCGGCGGCGAGCTCCTTGGCCTCGCTGGCGGGCAAGATGGGCGTGGTGGCCAGGTGCGAGGAGAACAGGCGCTGGGCCTCGGCCACCAGGGTCGGGGTGCAGGCGCTGTGCCGCCGGCGCTTGGCCTGGTGGTGGTAGTGCTGCATCCGCCGGGCGTCTTCGGCGGGGCTTATCACGGTCTCGGCCTCGGCGGCAAAGGCCGGGTGGTCCCGCCCGTCGACTGAGCGCTGCTGGGCCGATGAAACCCATCGGTTGGGGTCGGCCAGCGTGCGGGCCACCTCGACCTCGTCCTGGTCCAGCTCACCGCCGGCCTTCAGCTCGCGCTTCCTCTTCTGCATCATCGCCAGGGTCATCGCCGTGTGTTGCGGATGCGGCGGCTGCGGGCGCCTCTGGCGCTGGAACTGTTGGCGTTGCTGGAGGTGGTGCTGTTGATGGATTTGTTGCTGGCGGTGTTCGCGCTCTGCGGCCTCGAAGTCGCGGTCGATGTCGAGCACGACGGGCAGTGCGTTGATGGGCAGAAAGAAGCCCGACGACTGGCCAGACGCCGCCACCGGCGGGCCGCGGGCGAGTGGGCCGCTGGAGGCGACCGTGACCACAGGGCGGCGCTCGGGAGGCGGGTTGGCGCCCGACCAGCAGCTCTGGGCCGCGAGCGGAGGGATGAAGGCGGACGGCCGCACGACGCCGCCCGTCGACCACGACCGACGCCGGCCGTGCTGCTGGTGGGCCGCCCGGCTGGGCCTGGGCCGCGGCCTTGGTGGAGACGGCGGCGCCGAGTTGGAGAGGAGCGAGGACAGTGGCGGCAGGAGGTCGGCGCAGCGCGTAGTGCGAGTGGCGTGGGCCCCTGACGACCGGGGCGACGTGTTGGTCGACGGCGACGCAGAGGCCGTGCCGCCCGCGACTGACGTGGCGTCATCACAGCACTGGGCGTCGGTCGTAGTGGTATCCAAAGCGGCCGCCGCGGCAGCCAAGCCGTCGCTGCCGCCGTTGAGCAAAAAGTCGACCGACAGCCGCCGGCGGGTGTTGTCGGCCGTGGCCAGGCCACTCTGCTTATATGGTATAAGTGGCCGGGTGAGTGTGGGCTCATTGGGGAGCGGTCGTCCAATGGATTTGCGGGGTGATAGTGAGACCTCGCGGTCAACGCGTGTCAGCCATCAGCGGCGAATCTGGCTGGAATTGCCGCAGGCGCGAGCGCACAGCCGGTGGGGGGAGAAGAAGGTACCTCGGCGCACTCAGCAGGGGCGGTGGGAGACTGGGCGGAGTCGGTGGCGTCAATAGCGGGAGCGGGTGGTGGAGGCAGGAGTAGACTGGGGGAGAGGTCGCTCATCGAAGCGGAGAGGAGAGAAGGAAGGGGGCGAGGGGCGTGTTTGAGGTGCAGAAGTGGAGGCCGAGGAAGAAGATCTAATCTGACGATACAGCAAACGAAGAAAAAGAGTGTCTTCGGGAGATGACTTCACGATTGAACACCGATGGATGAGTGCTGTGCGTGTCTCTGATGTAGTGCTGTGTGCTCACTCGAGTGTTGTTGGGTTTGACGAGTTGGATGTGTGTGTCGGGCTTCTTTGGATTAAGCGCCTCCTGTACAGGACCCGGGAAAGTGTGCCCACTCACTAAATGGCGCTGCTGGGCTGAGGAGGAGAGGGAGGGAATGGCCGTCGGGTGGGTGGAAGGAATGAAGGTGGAATAATTGAATGGACTGCACGGTCCTTTAGCGGGCGAACTTATCGGTCTGGCCGCAGGGATCGGCACACGCGCTGGCCGTCGGGGCACGTCAGTTGCGCCACAAGCAGGGCCGGCTGAGGCCCACTGGCACGCAGAGGCGCCTTCTCGCTCGGCTGAGGCCAGAATTTCCCAGGCTTTCTGGGTTGAGCGCGAAACTCCGTGCCACTGGGCAGTGAGTTGTCCAAATCCACCCAAACGTGTGAAATATGGTCTAACCACCTCCCTGGATCTCGATCTGGGCCGCGAGGGATCAAGGGCTAACCAGCCAGCCAATCAAATTCAAAAAGGGTTGCCCGCTGGCGTGAACTAATTAAGCTTGTGGGTTGCTCTCCCTAAACGTGACTGGGAATGGGCGGAAATTGGAGGAAATCCAGACTTAAGGTTTGCGCTCCACTTGTCTGTTCCCAATTGGGCGGAAAAACGATCGAGATGACGAAGGTGCCACACACACGTGCCGTTCCTCACTGTTCGTAGTGCCCCTTCCAATAAGATGGACTCGTGCAAGACGTCATCCACAGTAACAAAACGCATTGGTTTTCACCATCTACGCGCTCTTGGCGCCCCACGAGTGCATGCTTTCCTGCGAGCGGAAACCGAACGGGACTCCCAGTCTGTGGGCTTGGCCGTCGGTTGAGGGTCTCCGTTGCTTACCCCCTCCTTCATGAAGAAATCCAATTGGAGACTCGCTGCGGTGAGCGTGGTAAGCCACGCCTTCCTGCAGCCATCCACATTCCTGAATGTCGTTGTTACTGTAGGTTACGTCTCGCTGGCGGTCCATAAACATCCAGTGTGCAATCGCCTCGCCCATATTTCGCCTTTTTTCGATTAAATCCCCACGTGTCTCCAAACTGCTAAATCAGTCCGCTGTGGTGTAGTCGGTAACATTTATGGTTCTCACCCATGCGCCCCGGGTTCGATTCCCGGCAGCGGAATATCTTTTTATTTTTGCGTCTTCTGCTTCTTCACATTGTGGCCAATCAGGAGGCATGGAGCCGACAATGAGCTGGGGTACCATTCGGGGCCAAGATATTATTCCTAAAGTTCAGGCAACGACACGACCGCGGGCGAGGGCATGGCGACAGCCCCACGGCGTCCCACGGTGTTAGGCCTCAAGCCCCATGCCCCTCATCCCCGACACGGTACCCAGCTTCGTTCTTTTTTACTCCCCCCCGGCGCCTCTTTTCGTTTTCGGTTCATTTTAATTGATTCAATCACAAAAACAACTTGTCGAGATTCCATCTTCACGTTGCACACAAGGTGTCTGTCACCCAACATAGATCATTTCTGCTAAACTGAATATATGTGTTTTTTTTTTGGTTTGCAAATCAATCTGCACAGATGGGTTGAAGCTGAGTTGGGACGCCAAGCGGTTGAGCGTCCGCACCATGTCCTTCTCCATGGGCAGTCGCAAGATCAAGTGCGTCCCTCAACCTTCACCCTTGACTGCGTCCTCCTCCACGCACGCGCCCAACAACCATTTTTTCGTTGCCCTGGTGCATGCGCGCTCTCTCTTTACCCCGGACTCTCGGCCCTAACCCCGTGGGCTCACGTTGGCTGGTGGGTTCTCGCGTGTGTCGTGTGTGTCGTGTGTGTCGTGTGTGTCGTGTGTGTCGTGTGTCGTGTCGTGTGTCGTGTGTGTCGTCAGACGCTCGCACGGGCATTGCTACTTCCTGGAGCGGAAGAATGACACGTTCGCTGGCAAGACCCCGACCGGCGGACCTGGTGCATCAGAGTCCGGGGTCCGGCCACAGCAGAGCACAGAGAGCGACGAGTGGCGCTATCTGTGGTTTGTCCTCAACAACAGCCTGCTCTACCACTATGCCACCAGCGAACCGGTACTCACCACGCACGGCATGCACGCACGACACGCGCGCGTGCACGTCTGACTCTGTTTCGGCGTGGGTGTAGCTCAAGCTGCTGGGCGCGATAGATCTGCTGTTGTGCAGCGTCAAAGAGGTGCCTGCAGAAGAGGCCCGAGAGGACCCCGACTTTAGACAGGTCATCGCGAGCATTCAGGCCAAGTCTCCCGAGAAGCAGGACCTCTACGCATTTCAGGTCTCACACCACACGCACCGCACTCACATGCACCACCGCACACGCACACGCACACGCAGCACAGTGCGCCAGCGATGCTCACTTGCCGATTGGCCCCAGGTTGTGTCGTGGGAGCGAACCTACTATCTCCTGTGTGAAGACGCCGCTGAAGGTCGGGGCTGGGTTCAGTCCATGCAAGCCGACATCGACGAAGCCCGCCTACGATCAATCCAACTCGAACAGGTAAATTGTTGGAATTTATTTCTTTTTGCAAAGAAAAAGATTTTTATTATTGGTCTTTATTATTATTGTTATAACAATAATTATAATAATTATAATTAACGTTGAAGTCGGTCTGCAGGAAGTGGTGAACCGCGAGCAGATGCTGTTGGAGATCGGGTTGTCGCAGCGCACGCTGGCCAGGGAGACGCGCAGCCAAGACGAAGAGACGAAGCTCAAGCGCGAGATGAAGGAGAAGGTGAAGAAGAAGACGATCATGGAGAAAATGAAGGTAGAGATCGACCACAGGAAAAAGAACGAAAACGAAAACGAAAACGATGAGCCCGAGGAAAGCGAAGAAAAGAACGAAGGAAAGGCTTCGATGGTGGGCAGTGGTTCGCGGCTGAGGAAGGGCAGCCGAGGCCACCACCAGCTCACCGCGTCGGCCAAGGCCAGCGAGAGCGAAAGCAGCGCCAAGGAAAAGAAAGCAAAGAAAAAGAAAGAGAAGGAGAAAGAAAAGGAGAAGAAACGGAAAGAGAAGGAGAGGGAGAAGGCCACCAAGAAGAGCGCCGGCGCCGTCAAGGACGCCGCCGCCGCCACCAGTGTCGACAAGAATAGTGCCGCCGCCGCCGGCGATGCGCTGATGGACGAGTTCCTGGCGCTGCTCGAGGAATCGGAGACGAACATTCAAGACATGCGCCAGGACCTCGAGAAGATGGAGACGAAGAGGAAGAAGGGCGGCGACGCCAAAGAGAAGAAGGAGAAGAAGGAGAACAAGAAGGAGAAGAAGAGCAGCCTCAAGCGCCAGCGCGCCCAGGAGAAGAAGGAGGCCAAGGAACAGCAGCAACTCCAACAGCAACTGCAACTGCAACTGCAGCAGCAACTCGTCGAGCAGGCCGGCGACGAAGGGGCGGCAATGACGACGCGATCGAAGCGCAAAAGCCTCTCCCTGATCAAGCGGGCATCGCTCGAGCGCGGCAGCGGCAGCAGCGCGATCATTACCAGCGGCGGCGGCGGCGGTGGAGGCTCTGCGACTGTGAAGGAGTTGAAGCGAACACGCCACGCCTCGCTCATGCCCGGCCGGGTCCTCTCGCCCGGCGAACTGCGCAACAGCTGGAAGCGGTCCGGCTCCGGGTCGGGCAGCGAAATCGGGCTCGAGGCCGCCGTCACCACTTCGTCCTCCTCCTCCTCGCCCAAGCTGCAGCCTCGTGCCTCCTCAGGTACCACACGCGCGTGTCGTGCGTCGTGCGTCGTGCGTTGTGTGTCGCGTGCCGTGTGTCGTGTGTGCCGCGTGCGGTGTGTGTTGAGCGATTGACTGGAACAGACGCAGCTTCGTTCGGCGATGAGGAGGACGAGGACGAGAGCGTGCTCAAGGCCGGCTCGCTGCAGATGCGAAAGGAGAACGCCAAGATTTGGCAACTGGGCAGGAAGGCCTGGAAGGACTTGTGGGCGGTGCTCAAAGACGACGGCTGCCTCTACTACTATTCCTCTCGACAAAAGGTGACGACTCCCAACCAACCCGCGCCTCACCAACCCGCGCCTCCATGCCTGGAATTCCTGCGTGCGAGCGGCTTCGTGGCTACATTTTCCCACTAACCAACGTGGAATGTGAAAAACGTGCGTTTTTGTTTAGTTTCTGACGGGCGAGGAGCTGGGCAACGTGAACATGGTGATGTCCGGCATCCGAAGCTACGAGATTCATGGCAGCGACGAACACGCAACGATCAGTGAAGGTACCCACGCACACAACTCGCACCACCGCACACGCACACGGTGACACTCTGTGGGATAGGAACGCTGGCGAGCAGCGGCGGCAGCGGCAGCGGCAGCGCGATAGGGGGCAAGTCACTCGGGCGCTCCACGTCGCTGTCGAACCTGAAAAGTGCCCTGCTGGCGGGCCGAGGCAAGGACGACTCGCACAGCAGTAGCAGTACTTCTTCGCTGACCTCTTCCGGCAACATCGACAAGAAGGCTTCGTCGTCTTCTGCTTCTTCGCCACCCTCCAACAAGAGCGCCTACTTCGAAATCATAGCAAGTAAGCCTCGATCTGTTGGGCGTGGGCGTGGGCGTGGGCGTGGGCATAGCAAGTAAGCCTCGATCTGTTGGGCGTGGGCGTGGGCGTGGGCGTGGGCGTGG
>LQHA01000442.1:0-10846 GCA_001567625.1 Acanthamoeba polyphaga | reverse complement strand
GACACACACACACAACACACACACACACACACACACACACACACACACAACACACACACACACACACACACACACACACACACAAACTAGGTCAATGAGGGTAAAGAGAGGTTGGAGCGCATCCTGGCGTCGATTCAGGACGCATTCATTTCGCTCGACTCGCGGCTTCGTTACACATTTGTGAACAACAACGCCGCTGTGCTCCTGGGCGCCAAGAAAGAAGGTGAGCACGACTGACTACTCGGTGAGATGCCAGCAGGATGCAGTCCCATTGGCCTCTACTGACCACGTTGTGTGTGGGTGTTCGCGCGACGCAGCGATGATCGGCCAGAGCGTGTGGCGATTTATGGTCGACAATGAGGAGGGCGTCGTACGACGGAACCTCGAAAGGGCCGTGACCGACCAGGTCGACGTCGGTTTTGAGTACTACTACCCCGCGCTCGACCGATGGTACGTCCCACTCGCACCGCGGTGTTCCCTCACACCTCTGACACTTCTCGGGCACAGGTTTGAGAACAGGATCTATCCGGGCGCGGACGGCGGCGTCACGATCTACTCCGTGGACATTACCGCGCGCAAGAAGTCCGAAGAGCGCCTCAGCCTGCTGGCCAAGGTGAGCGCCCACCACCGCGTTCCTCGGTGGGGTCCACACACGAAAAAGGAATAACACGCTCGTACAGGTGGGTGAAACACTGTCCGCCAGTATCGACAGCCGCCTGCTCTCGGTGCTCACGGCCACGGTGCAACACATCGGAGGTAAATATTCATTTAACTCCTATTACACTCTTGCTAGCTGCGGCTCACTCAAGTGCGCGGCGCTGCCCCAACAGAGTCGGTGGTGGCCGACTGGTGCATCTTAGACGTCGTGGACGAGAACGGGGCCCTGCAGCGGATCGCCTCCAGCCGCGCATCGCCCCACCTCTGGGAACTGCACAAGCTGCAGCCCAACGGCAAGAGTGCGGCCACTCCTTAATCCCAGCACCATCCTCTACAATCTTATCTCACAGCAGTGTGTATCGTGCTTCGTGTGCGGTGTTGCGTGTGCGATGTTGTGTTGTGTGCCGTGTGTGCGGCTGAGCAGCGACGAAGAAGTGTTATCTGGAGATGGAGCTGTGCAACGGGGAGCAGGTGGGTCTGGCCAGCGGCCTGCGGGCCGACCTGGACTTCGTGACCTACCTCATGAAGGGCCACGGCAAGACCTTCGGCTCCTGGCTCTTTGCCCGCCGCGCCTACCCGCCCCGCTCCTACCAGGCAACGCCCCCCCCCCTCGGAGCTCACCTCAACTACTCCACCCACCATACTCACGATGGCGATGTGCTGTGTCGTGTGGGGTGCGCAGCACGAGGATAAGGCGGTGTGCGCGGAGTTGGCGCGACGAGCGGCGATGGCGATCGACAACATGTTCCTGTACCGGGAGGCCGAGAAGGCCAACCAGGCCAAGGACCACTTTCTCGCCGCCCTCTCCCACGAACTGCGCACGCCTCTCACCCCGGCCCTCCTCCTCTCCGAGTCCCTTCTCGGTACCGCCCGATACGACACCTCCCGCACACGCAAATCTCATTATTGACTATTATTTACAATTATTAATTGAGCGCAGGCGAGCAACTGCCGCCGAACGTGGAGGAGAGCGTGAGAATGATCCACGAGTCGGTGGAGCTCGAGGTGCAGCTGATCGACGATCTGCTCGACCTCACCAAGATCGCTCGGTACGCTCGGGCTCTGTGCGTCGTGGCCTTGTTTGCTGCTTCTAAATTTTCTACGCACGCACTCACGCACACACGCACACGACACAGCAACAAGCTGAAGCTGGCATTTTCCGAGGTGTCGGTCCATGCCCTGCTCAGGCGCACCCTGCAAATCGTGGCGCACGACGCCGCGGTCAAGAGCATCGCCGTGACGCTCGACCCCAGCGCCATCAACGACAGGGTCCAAGGCGATCCCGCCAGGTCCTGCCCCATTCCACACCACCACCATCACCCAAACAGACAACTCACATGTTGATGTGCCACGTCATCACAGGCTCCAGCAGGTGTTTTGGAACATTATCAAGGTAACGCCCCAAAACTATTACATTATCTTTATTATAGTAACAATTAAAATGATTTATAAATAATTTATGTTTTTTTTATTGTTCTTTGTTGATTGTTTATTTATTTAATATTTTTTTTCAACAGAACGCGATCAAGTTCACGCCGGCGGGTGGGTCGATTTGCATTCGGTCGTCCAATCACGTTCAGCCGAACGACGAGCACGGCCCCAAGCAGAATAACTCCGAACCGTCGAGTCCGCACCACGAGGATGAGGACCACGAGCAGCTGCGCCAGCACTACCAGCACCAGCACTACGGCGGCGGCGGCGGCGGCGTGCCGAGCGATTCACCCGACCCGCAGCAGCAGCCCAAGGTGCTGGCGGCCGAGAAGCGGGCCAGGGTGATGCTGCGGGTGGACATCATCGACACGGGCATCGGCATCGAGAGCCACTTCCTGCCGCACCTCTTCGGCGCTTTCGAGCAGGGCGACGCTTCCATCACCCTACGCTTCGGCGGGCTCGGTCTTGGTCTTGCCATCTCGAGGTACCCTACACACGGCACACACGGCACACGCGACACACACGGCACACACGACACACACGACACACACGACACCGCACACGGCCCTAAACAAAAGGCGCTCTACACGCAACGACTGGGTGTTGACACATAATGTATTGACGCATCTTGCAATGGGCAGGTCATTGGTGGAGATGCACCACGGCCTGCTGGGGGCGCGCAGTGCGGGTCTCTCGCACGGATCTACCTTCAGCGTCTGCCTGCCCACCGTACGCTCTCTCGTTGCCACTCCATCCCAACAGCCCGCCGACTCACTGTGTGCGTGTGCGGTGTGTGTGTGTGTCGTGCGCCGTGTGCTGTGTGTGTGCGTCGACAGGTGGAGCACAAGGCGCCGGCGGCGGAGCTTCCTACGCGACTGCCGGAGACGTCCGACACTGCGAGTGCGACGCCCAAAGGGCCGACAGCGTCGCGCCGTTGCCGTCTTCGCCGGCGACGCGGTTCCTTGGGGTGGTGTCGTCGCTGGCCAAGCCGCTCAAGGTGCTGCTCGTCGAGGACAACAAGAGCACCCTCATGATCATGTCCCGCCTCCTCCGCCAAAAGCTCGGCTTCGACGTCCTCGTCGCCGTCTCCGTCGCCGACGCCCTCCAGGTAAGTCGATTGTGTGCGGTAGTGTGCGTGCGGTGGTGTGCGCGTGTGCAATGTCTCACGGGTGTGTTGTGTGAAGGTCGCGGAGAAGGAAAAGGGCGCGTTTGATCTGGTGATCAGCGACATTGGCCTGCCCGACGGCACCGGCACGCAGCTCATGCACACCCTCCGGGACCGCTACAACCTGCGCGTACGTCACTCCCCCCTCTCGCCACTCGAACACGTTTCGTTCTTTTTTTGACCTTCGCGTTTCGTTCTTTCGTCGCCGCTTCTCCTCCCCCCCTCGCGCAGGGCATCGCTCTGTCGGGCTACGGCATGGAGGAGACGTGAGGCGGAGCAAGGAGGCCGGCTTCCAGCTACACCTCACCAAGCCCGTACACTTCTCGTCCCTCACCGAAGCCATCCAGACCCTCTTGGCCCCTTCCACTCCCACTCCCACTCCCACTCCCGCCTCTGCCTCCGCCACCCCTTCCGCTTCATCCACGTCTTCATCGTCGTCTTCGTCCACCACCGCGACCAACGCTCACACAGAGCCGACGTCATCCTGCTCTTCTTCCTCGTCGCTCTCTTTCTCCCGAGACCTCACATCACCAGCACCATCCGCCTCGACCACGTTCGCTCCACCACACCCGCCCTCCCTCCTCACCGTTTCTCTCCGCCAATCTGCCACACCCGACACCACGGGCGGGTTAACAGCCTTTACCTCATCGGCGTCATCGTCATCACCTTCTGCCTCACGAAGCTAGACATATGTCAAATATATCAAAATTATGTCGTATTGTACATGTTTTCACTCACTACCTCTCTCTGTGTGTGTTGTGTCTCGCCTACTCACACGGAGTACATCTCGTTGTGGAACTCGGCCTGGCTTTCGGCGAAAAGACCGTTGGTCTGGGCGGCCTGATCCACGAACATCTCGCTGCCAGTGGGCAGCCCTGCGGCGGCGTCGGCCGCGCGGTTCATGTTGCGGTAGACTACGTAGGCCGCACCCACGGCAGCCCCGCCCACGCCCACGGCCGCCACAGCTCCGGCGACGGCACCGACCGCCACACCCGCAGTCTCGCCCGCGGTCAGACCGCTGTCGGGCGCCTGGCTGGGCGAAGGAGTCACCGTCGCGCTGGGCGACGGGCTCGGCGTGTTGGAGGGGCTCTGTGAGCTCGACGGCGAGGGTGTGACCGACGGGGGTCGGCGTGGTCGAGGGAGTGGGGGTGGTCGACGGAGTAGGCGTGATCGAGGGCGTCGGGCTCGTGGAGGGGGTGGGCGTAGTTGAAGGGCTGGGCGTTGGGGTCGTGGTCGGCGAGGGCGACGGCAGTCGGTGGGAACCTGTACCAAGGCAAAAGCCAAGTTAAAAATCGGCCAATCAGACTACCTAGCTGGACGGGAACGTACGCCATTGGTGCAGCAGGTGGCGTTGGTGATGTACTTCTGGTTGTTGACGCACACACAGTACTGGCAGGCGCCCGCCGTGCAGGTCTCGCCCGTCGGGCAGAAGTCGAATCCACACGACGTCGGCCGGTTGGCCGGGGTCAACAGCGCGTTGAAGTACATGCGCCTGCCGTTGGCAAGAGCGGCCGAGGCCGAGGTCCACTCGTGTCCGCCCATGTAGAAGATCAGGCCGCCCGACAGGTCGGTGGTGAGCTTGGTGGCCGCCGAGATGGTCAGGTTCAAGCCGTTGTAGGTGACCTTGGCCGGGTTGTTCACGACGTGTGCGTAGGCGTTGTCCCTCCATGTTCTGTACAGGGGGGGCACTTGAGAAAAGCGAAGAAAGAATGAAGAACGGAGAAGAGTGTAGGTACCCGGAGGAGAGCAGGTAGAAGTCGGTTACGACGCCGTCGTTGGAGCCGTCGATGTCGCCCAGGAACTGGGAGAAGGGCAGGTCGGGATGCGGATAGAGCAGGTCGAGGTTGTAGGTGTCGTAGTCTTCGATGTTGTTGGTGGTCATGAACCCGCCGCTCGTGGCCTCATAGCTCCTTGTGGCTAAGGTGATGAAGTAATGTCAACAGCTGATGGTGATGTTGATGAAGGCGGGGGGGGAGTACAGGCGCACTGGGCGTAGAAGTTGCCACCGCTTTGCACGTAGCTCTGGACGGCGCTGAAATAGACCGGAGCGTTGGTGCTGGTGTAGACGTAGTGCGGTTCGACAAAGGTCGAGTAGCAGGTCGTGGAGTTGAGCGAGGAGATGACCGACGACGCATCCGACGCCGCGGCCAGCGTGTAGTGGGTGCCCGCCTTGAGGCCTTCGGTGATGACGTCATCAATGTGAGCCAAAGCGCTGTGGGGAGGGGGGTGAGGGAGGTGAATGTACCGACGGCCTGGAGGGGGTTGACGACGGTGGAGCCGTAGCCGGAGAGGTCGGAGAGGAGCACCTTTGGCCGTGAGAGCAGGGTGTGGCGCACGTCGATGGTGGCGTTGGCGTCGAGCACGTAGAGCGCCACATCGGTGTAGCTGTTGTTCGCGATGACGCTCAGGGCCGTTTGGGCGTAGCTCTTGTGGATCACGAGCGGGCCGGCCGAGAACGACTCCGTGTTGGTAGCCAGCGACGACGAGTTCGTAACATAGTACTACATTGATTGATTGATGGGGGTACATGTTAGATGATAGTGATGTGGTGACATCTTGAGACGACAATGAGGTACCCTGTGGGCGGAGGCGGTGAAGTCGACTCCGTCCTTGGCCTTGCCCGCAGCGATGGTCCAGTAGATTGGTACGTTGGCATAGAGCAAGTAGAAGGCCAGACCTGTCGTGCACGGTGTCGGAGTCAAAAAAAAAACAGAGGCGCCGTTCGCTAACTGCTGACAACTGCGCAAGATCTGTACCGTAGGCCCGGACGTTGAAGACGCCGCCCGAGTACTGCTTCAGGTCCATCGGGATGACGAGCGAGCCCGATGGCACGGTCTTGAGATTAGCCGTCGGGTTGGCAGATCGGCATAGCCCGACAGGGCCGCGGAGCTGGCCACCGAGACCATCGAGGCCACGACGCGACCTTCAGCAGGAGAACTAAACGGTGGGAGGCGCCGGAGGTATAGTAGGTGCCCTGCATGATGGCGTGGATGATGTGGTTTGTATTGCGGGCGGAGAGTAGATTGAGTTGGGTGGGCTGTGCGTGCGTTGTGGCCTTTGTGCGGGGCGAGGGGTGGGGTATCCAAGCAGGGCGATTGGCCAGAGATGTAAAAAGGATTTGAAAATGCCCCAATCGGCCCTTTCGGCGTGGCCGCGTACACTGCGGGGGACCTGGGACACTAACCGTTGTCTTGCTGGCCTGCTGGTACCGCAGCTGATTGGTCAAGCGGCCGTTTTTGATAATCGCCGTTCTTGCCCCCTTTTGGCCATTCGATTGAGGTGTTCGAGTCCGGATTCTTCATCTGGCCTCTCTCCCTCCCTCTTGGGCGGCACAAGTCTTGCTGGTTCGTGTTCGTCGCCTCTTGGTGGTGGATGCGCCTCAATTCTCTGATTCAGAGGTCGTCGGGTCGTCCCAACAGGCCAACAGCAAAACGGGCCCCCTCTTGGCCTTCTTCCTCTTCGTGCAGGTGGAGAGAGAGGCACGCCCAGAGGAACAATCTCTGACCCATGTAGGAGAGGGACGCTCTGAATGTAGGCGGATTGTCACGCGGTTCAGCTGGGACCCAATGGCAAAAAGGAAGAAGAGGCGGCGGACGTTCCCCCAGTGAAGCCCGCAGTAACATCAACAAGATGTCGCGCGCACACGCGCTTTCGAGTGTTCTCGTTCTCTTGGCCCTCATCGCTGCCACCGCCTGCTGCGCCCGCCTCCCACTGCCTCGTACCTTTCTTTCTTCGGCACCCCCTCCTTCTTCGCTTTTCGTTCTCCCCCATAATTGTGTCCCCCCCCCACCAGGTCCTGGAGGAGACAAGGTGCCGTGGTGGTCTTCAACATCACCGTCGAGTAAGTTCCAGCCAAGCCTAAGGACGCAGCTGTTGCTGGCCCTTCACTGACACGTGTGTCGTGTCGTGTCGTGTTATGCGTCTGGCCAGTGAGACTCTCTGGCGCCCGTGCGTTGCCTGGGGTCTGACGCCCTCGCTCACGCCCAACACGACCACCCAGCAGAGCGTGCCCATCAAGAACTGCGACGAAGGCCGCTTCGTCTTCGCCTACGGTACTGATTTATTATTATTATTATTATTATTTATATTTTCAAATTAATATATTAATTGTGACAAAAATGGACACAGACGACAACTTCAACCATCCGGTGCTGAAGCCGACGTTCTACTCGTCGGTCATCGTGGACGCCTCGCCGCCCACCTGCATCATCGCCTGCAAGCCCGTCGACAACCAACCCATGCCCTACCGCTGCAGCCAGTGCTCCGTCATGTACGCGCAGCGCCTCCCTTGGCCTCATCGTGTGCTCACATTCGTGTTTGTATGCGTGCGCAGGGACTCACGCGAGGGCTACCACCTCACGACCTACACGTTCGACGTGGTGGGGTGGAAGTGGCGCGAGTGAACAATAAACCGTTCGTTTGCCTTTTCTTTGGCCTTTGCCAACACAAATGTACATGGAGGAGAATATGAGAGAGAGACGGACTAGACGCTGATGACGTCGACCACGGCGTCGACGGTGTTGCTGCTGTTGTTGCCGAGGAGCCCGTCGAGGGTGGCGACGACGTCGCTCATGGCCGGTCGCTTGTCGGCGTTGGCGTGCCAGCACTTCTTCATGAGCTTCCGCACGGCGGCGGGGCAGTCGGCCGGGATCTGAGGGCGGCGGCCCTCCAGGACCTCGAGCGTGACGCCCATAAAGTTGCGGCCGGCGAAGGGCACCTTGCGCGTGAGCACCTCCCACACGATGATGCCGAACGAGTACACATCGGCCTTCTCCGAGTACCGCTCGCCCCTAATCACCTCCGGCGCTGCACACAATCGGAGTTAAAAAAGAACGAAGACCAAAGAATGAAAGAACGAAAGCGACACAGTGATGAGTGTGCGTACCGGTCCAGCAGGGCGTGCCGCAGCGGGTCATGGTCGCGTTGTCCTCCTTGATGCGCGCAAAGCCAAAGTCGGCCACCTTCACGTTCCAGTTCTCGTCGACTAAGAGGTTGGAGGGCTTGACGTCGCGGTGGATGATGTCGCGCGAGTGCAGGTAGGCCAGGCCCACGGCGGCCGATCGCAGCACCCGCAGGCGGCGCTCCCAGGGCAGCCGCACCGCGCTGTCGGCCAGGATCTCCTTGAGCGCACCCTGCTGCACGAACTCCGTGACGATGCACAGGTTGGGCCGCTTCACGCACGCTCCTGTGGCCGCACGCCCCGTCAGCGCACGACACACGCGACACACACGCAGAGCACAACACGCAACGTACCGATGAAGAGCACGATGTTGGGGTGGTGGAGCTCAGAGAGGAAGGCCATCTCGGCGCGGAACTCGAGCAGGCGCCGCTCGTCGAGCTGCTGCTTGATGAACCGCTTCACCGCCACGTCCACTCCCTTCCATTTCCCGCGGTACACCATCCCGTACGACCCCATGCCCACCTGACCACCATGCCCACCATCATCACAGTCAGTACACCACGCGACTCGATTTCATGACACACCGCACGACACGACACGACACACGCGTGTACCTGCTTGCCCATGCTGATTTCGTTGAAGTCGATGATCCATCGGCAGAGGTTGGCGGAGGTGAGGAAGTTGTCCTCCTTGAAGGCCATGCCCTCGCCCATGTCGCCGCGGGGCGAGGCCAGCGGCGCGCCGTAGCTCAGGTCGCGGCCGTGCGAGGACGAGCCGACCCGGCGCTGTCGCCCGTCGCATTGTCGGCGTCGTTGAGGTCGTAGTCCGCATCGCCGAAGAATCGTGCCTCGAGCCCGCGCACCTTCACCTCAAACAGCTGAGAACCTACACAAACACGACACACACACCGCACACGACCGCACGACACGCGCGTAAGTCCGGGCGCCGTTGATGGAGGTTGTGTATGGGGGACAAGCTTGCAGTACCGCGAGGGTTATCGGCCATCTCAAAGTTGCCCAGGTTCACGAATCGTTTGGGCTCATCGGCCAAGGCGGTGCCCTTCAGCTTCGCCATCGCCTCCCGCGAGATGACCACCTGGCAAGGTCGGTCACCATCACCAGCAGTTAGCTTGAGTGTGCGAGCACAACCGCACACGCACACGTAAGGAACGTTTTGTGCTTCGCACCTGTCCGCCGTTGGTGATGGCGGTGATGCGGGCGGCGGCGTTGACCACAGGGCCGATGTACTCCACGCGCCTCGTCTTCGGGTCGCGAATCAAGCGGGGGCTGCCCACATGGGCTCCCATTCGCACCCGCAGCCCTCGGAACACCACTCTGACCACACGCACCTAGATTAGCCCTCCCCTGATCGTGCGTGCGTGCGTGTGGCGTGTGCGGCTGTACCGTTCGTTGATCTCGTCCCACTCCTCGGCGGCGCCGGGGTGGTCGATGAGCTCCTTGGGCCAATCGGCGCTCATCAGGGCCAGCTGAACGTCCATGCACCACTCCACCGCGTCCGACGTGCTCCCGAAGGCCATACAAAACGAGCCCTCGCCACTGATCCGATCCCTGGATTTAAGATGGCGGCAGCCAAAGAGCCCAATGTGGCGATGGCGTTAGTTAAGGTGGCGTCGTGTGTGGTTAAGGTGGCGACCGACGCACCGGAGGAAGATCACTTCGTAGCCGCGGTGCTTTTTGAGGAGGTCGCGCAGCAGGGCGTTGTGGAGGATGGTGGCGTCGCGCATGGCGTCGGCGTTGAACTCCCACAACGAGGCAGCGCGCGTGATGTCTGAGAAGACGATCGTCACCTCGCCCTCGGGCGCCCGCACCCCGCTCGTCGGCGTCGTGGGCAGCGCGCCAGAGGCCTTCAGATCGTTTATCCCTAAATTTTGGTACAATTCGTTTCAATTTATAATCGTTAATTAAAAAAAAAACAAAGAAATGGGAAGTTGGGTACCGCTGGAGCCGGCACTGCTGGACGAGGCGGTGGTGGTGTGGTGGCTGGTGAAGCTGTGCGAGCCGCCCAGGTGATCGGAGAAGCTCTGGCTCGACGAGCTCGTCGTGCCCGAGGTAAGCCAGTTTTCGCCCATCGCGCTCAATCGCGTCATCGCCTCCTGCGCTCACAGGAAGATCATGGATTACAACAGTCCCAACACCTCGCACGACACGCGCGGCGGGAAGGCGTACGAGGAAGGAGGGCCGGATGGCGGGATCGGGATGCCAGGCGTTCTGCATCAACTCCTTGTACTCGGCTGGCGTGGGTTCGAGAAGGCCCTTTTCGTCGGGCATGGGCGGCCGCGCCCGGTCCCTGATCACCGCCACCGCCACGGCTGCAGGCCTGTGCGCAGAAATTTGAGTCACACGACACACGCGACACGACACACACAACACGTACGTCATGCCGTGATAGGGTTGCTGCCGGGTGAGGAGCTCCCACAGGATTATGCCGAACGAGTACACGTCGGCCAGCATGTAATCAATGTCCATTGACTCGTTGAGCACCTCGGGCGCCATCCAGTGGATGCTGCCCTGCGCCACCCGGTTGTCGCCGCGCGCCAGCTGTTCCTTCGACTGGGTCAACCCAAAGTCACTCACCTACGCGTGCGTGCGTGCGTGCGTGCGTGCGTGCGTGCGTGCGTGCGTGCGTGCGTGCGTGTGCGTGTCGCGTGCGTGTGCGTGCGTGCGTATCGTGTG
>LQHA01000441.1:0-10852 GCA_001567625.1 Acanthamoeba polyphaga | reverse complement strand
AGAGGGGAGCCTGCGGCGCGGCAGCTGTTCGCCGAGGAGGGCCAGCAGCCGAGTCTGACCGACCAGGACCGGCAGGACATCGACGAGTGGCTCGAGACCTCCCTCGCGGCCAGCCTCCAGGCCAAGGAGGAAGACTGGGGCGTCCTCTTCCGCCACGAGCCGGCCGAGGGCCGCTACAAGGTCACGGGGCGGCTGGCCACCGAGCAGCACAGCCACAGCTGCGACAACGGCTCGGTAGCGCCGACGTTGGGCCTGCCCCTGCCCGACGCACAGTACTTCCCTTCGCCCACCACCGCCACCAGCATCACGACCACCACCACCCCTTCATCAGAAGCGGCTGCTTCGCCTTCGTCCCACCAAGGCCGCGAGGAGTCTGACGCCGAACTGACCCGCTCTCGTCAACCTTGACGACCAGAAAAAGCGAAAAGCGACCACCTGTCTATTTATGTGCCCATAGCCGGCATTAACATGTGCCCATCACCACCCATCATGTACCATACTACACCCTGTACATCGCACCTGTTGCAACAGTTTGTAAATATCTAATAAACACTACCCCTTATTGTACAATACTTGCGCAATGTCAGAACCCTTTAAATTTGGTTTGTTTAGTTCCGTCCACTTTCCCAGAAGAAGGTGGGAAGGTAGCAGGCGAGCTTCACCTAGAAGGTGGTGAAGGTGTTTTATTCTGAGGCCAGGCGAGCTTCACCTATAGTTCGTCGTGATTGTCTGATCCGGCTGCTTGGGGCGAAGTGGTGCCCCACTGGTCCCGCACTCGCTCGAGGAAGTCGGCCATCTGCACCGACGCCAGCTGTGGGTCGAAGTGCTCGCGAATCACCGCCACGCGCAGGTCTTCGTCCAACTCGAACTCGTACACCCCTGGCAGCCGAAGCCCAGGTAAGCGAACTGCCCAGACATGTAATACTCTCGGCTGGGGAATCGACCATACCTTCCCAGTCGATGGTCTGCTCGACCTCTTCCGCGTCTTCATCGGAGAGGAAGACCCGAAAGCCCCATAGGTCGTGCTCCTCTTCCATTTGCGCAACGCCTCTCTTGTGGTACTCAACAGTGCAATGGTCTGGGGCAGGATCAATTGGCATCACACACGGCACACACGGCACACACGGCACGCAACATCAACTTACCAAGCCCGGCGAAGTGCTCCAACACGAGAAGCCGAAATCCTCTGTTGTTGTGGCTCAAGGCGCTCCTCTCCTGCTGCAGCTCATTCAGCACTTGATCAACGCCACGAACCACAGGCCTGATCGGGTAGGGACGCCAGAGTTCGACGCTTGGTGCGAATAGAGCTTCGAGGCCACTTCCATCCCCCGTGAGCGCCTCTCTGATTCGAGCGCACTGACCTGTGGTCGCACCCATACCTGGGTGAGAAGGGAGCACATGGTAATGGTGCGTGTGCGTGTGTGCAGTGGTGCGTGAGCCAGTAGTGGACCTTCCACTTGGCTGGGGGCGAGTCTGGCGGTCCGCCGCTCCAGGACGTCGGCGTTGTCACTGCGCAGACGCCTCGGGTCCATTTCCTCTGGCAGAGCAAACAGGAGCATGACCTCGATGACCGAGTAGTAGTTCCTGATCTCCGTCATCCGCACCCGGATGCCCTCTTCCTCGAGTTGCCAAGTGGCCGTGCCCACGCTGAAGGCGTCGTAGGCCACCTCCTGGCCTTGGCCCTCCCATCCCAGCCACCTGACCTTCGGCAGGAAGGTGCCGTTGAAGCGCCAGCGATAGGCAAACTTGAGCTTGCCCTCCTCTGCCCCCTCGAGTCGTGCACCGTCGTAGTCGACCAGCACCACTGGTCCCAGTGTGCTGCGGGCGTTGGGCATGGCGGGAAGAAGCTGGTCCAGCGCTTCGAGGTACTCCTCGGCGTCCATGGAGGGGATGGGCATGGGTTCCTTCATCTCGAACCGGTCCTGGTCGAAGCACTCGCTGGCCAGGTACTCCGTGTCGCGCTCGGTCCAGGACTCCAGACAGGCGTAGATCTTGTCGCGCGCTGCGTCAAGAACGTCGTCGTGTTGCTGGTGCCCAACAGGGTCTTGACCTTCCGAGCTCGACCAAGGCCACAGGCTGCCGCAGCATAAGCAAGCCGAGGCCAGGACTATCAGGATGGGTACCACCCACCTTGCGTTCTCCATCATGAGCGAACAGACACGGAGCAAAAAAAGCGGCACACCATTTCTTTTTATTTTCTTTTGCTTCCTTGCCAATACTTGGAATTCTTGAACGCCGCCAGCAAAGATCGATCTGCCCACAAACACACAAGGAGGGCCATAGAACGATGCTGCGCTCCCGATCTTGGCTGAAGCACTCAGGTCTGGCTGCACCACCAACTATCGTCGCTGACATGATTATGGGCACTCTGGCCGGCAAGACAGGTTTTTTTTCGTTTTTAATTATACTCATTTAAGTTCATCTTTTCTATCCACAGCCACCCCGTCGCTGCTGCGGCCTGGCGGTCGAGGGTGGGCACCGCAATGCAGGAGCGGCTGCCTCTCCGTTGCCGGCCTCCCTTCTCCCCGTGGTGCCAACTTGCCCTTCTCCACCACATCGCTACCAGTGCCGCGCTGCAGCCACGGCACTAGAGGGTCGTCGCTGTCGGTGCAGGCCTGGCGCGACAGGCAGTGGCGCAATGCCGCTGCTACTGCGCCGAACGGAGCCAGGCGCGGCTTTCAAACCACGGCACCGGCCGCTGCCGCGGCAGGAGACGACGATGACAATGAGAACAAGAAGAAGGACGAGCCGGAGTACCGAGAGGACTCTGACGACGACTCTGACGACGACCTCAGTGATGGCGAACAAGATGGCGAAGATGTCATGCCTCCCAGGGATATGCCACTGCAAGGTACATCACACACACCACATGAACTTCTTCACATGTGAACGTTTTCGATGACGTTTACATGCACGCCGCAGTGATGGTCAAGACGGTGACGACGCCAGAGCAGGTGCTGGTGGTGCCCGTCATCAAGACCTCGATCATGCCTGGTGCGGCCTTCTTCACATCCTTCTAGATCACGTAGCACTCGGGCCATGTGTGTGGTGAGCGTTCTTCACGCTATAACGTCACTGTACTACGTACCAACAGGCACGATGGGCCGCGCTACCGTGCGTGACCCCGAATTCCTGAAGGAGCTGCAAGAGCTGCGTCAGAAGCATCCCTCGCCCTACATCGGCCTCTTCATCGTAAAGGACGCCGAAGAGGCAAAGCAAAAGGGTACCCTAATTGTGCCTGCATGCTGCGGGCCCCGGACCTCCTCTAAGCAAGGATTATGGCGTGTGCGGCGTGTGCGGCTGTAACGCAGGTGTCCAGATCACAACGTTGGATCAGCTGCACCAGACGGGCGTGTTGGGCGTGCTCACCAACGTGGTGCCCATGCGGCCGTCGCAGCAAAAGGACGGAGTCGTCGGCGTCATCCAGTTCCTGTCCGTGCACAAGCGCATCAAGATCGACGAAACTGTCAGCGGCACCAAGCGGCTCGTGGCCAAGGTGTCCGAACTTCAGGTAAGCCTTCCTACCCCCCCCTTGCGTCTGGGGAGCACCACGGCGCTGCTTATCGCGACGCTCCTCACTCGTCATCATATCTGATACATACAATGACGTCTGCGCTGCGCAGGACAAGCCCTACGACCCCAAGGACCCGCAAATCAGAGGCTTCCAGGCCGAGTTGGAGGCCATTGTCCACCGCATCGGCGCAAAGGTAAAGCTCGTTACCGAGCCTACAATCAATAACGACCGATCTCTGAGTCGTTTGCTTGCTTGCTGACCATCAATGATGTGTGTGTGTGTGTGTGTGTGCGTGCGTGTGAAGGGCGACGTGTTTGCGCGAGATAACGCGGCGCAGCTTCTTCTCAACTTCTGGACCTTCCACAACCCGCTCAACGCTGCTGAGTCCGCTGATTTTGTGGCCGGCATCATCACCCACATCGCGCTTGATGACGCCGCCATGCAGGCGCAGCAGGTCCGTGCCTTTCCACGCTCCCTCCCAGCGAGAGTGCTTGCGTCGCAGGATCTCACGCCCACAGGATTGTGCGCGTGCAGGATGTCATCGAAGAACTCGACGTCTCCGAGCGTCTGAAGAAGACCCTCGCGCTGACAAAGCGCGAGCTCAGCTTGTCCAACCTGACACAAAAGATCAAAGAGTACGTGGCACGGGCAGCGCTTGCCGCCAAGTCCAATACGCTCGGCGCCTACTGAGCCAGACCGTAAACAAGAAAGCTTACGCGCGGCGCGTGTTGTACAACAGGGACATCAACGCAAAGATGGAGGAGAGACATCGCCAGATGACGCTGCGGGATGAACTCAAGGCCATTCGCACAGGTATGTGCCTGCCCTCTCGCGTCGCGGCGCCGTAACGCCACTTACAGCATGTCGCGTCGACTATGATGGATTGAACTCCACAGAGTTGGGCTTGGAGCAGCCGCAGACCGAAACACTCATGGCCAAGTTCAAGGAGCGCATCAAGGACAAGCAGGTGCCCGAACACGCCGCCAAGGTCATCAACGAAGAGATGGTACGCACGCTCACGCGCACACGCACACGCTTTATCATGGCACGACCACTAGAGTTGACCGGTGCTCACCTGGTGAACACCTTGGGGCACGATCAGGAAAAATTCCAACATCTGTCTCCCAGTTCGACCGAATACAACGTGGTGCGAACCTATCTCGACTGGCTCACCACCCTGCCCTGGGACACGCTCACCAAGGACAACCTGGACATGCACCACGCCGAGAGTGCGTGCCCCCTCTCCCCTCTCCGCACAGCGCGAGCGAGTGAACTTACACAACTCATTATGGTCACAGAGGTGCTCGAGGATGAGCACTACGGCCTGAAGGACGTGAAGGAGCGCATCCTCGAATTTATCGCCGTCGGTGCACTCAAGGGCGAAGTTACAGGTATGTGCCAGTGCTTCCCGTTCTCCATCGTGTGCGTGTGCGCGTGCGCGTGTGCGTTGGCGTGACCGGGATGGCACCACGTGTACAGGCAAAATTATTTGCCTGGTGGGTCCGCCCGGCGTGGGCAAGACCTCAATCGGCAAATCGATTGCGAACGCACTGCAGCGCGAGTTCTTCCGCTTCTCTGTCGGAGGCATGACCGACGAAGCAGGTACGCACACGCCTCGTGTAGCCTTGATCCCACTCCCCCTCCGCTCCGCTCCAAGGCGCTTCACCACAACTGAACAATTTTTTTTCTATTTTGTGCAGAGATCAAGGGCCACCGGCGCACGTACGTCGGGGCGATGCCGGGAAAGCTGTTGCAGGCCCTGAAGCGTGTCAAGACCTCCAACCCCGTGGTGTTGCTTGACGGTACCTTATCTCTTCAGCGCGTAGTGTGCCCCACTGCTCAGCAGCGCATTCATGTTCACGACGACGTTTGAATTTCTTTAGAGGTGGACAAGGTGGGCACGTCGAGCTACAAGGGCGACCCCTCGTCCGCGCTTCTCGAAGTCCTGGACCCCTCCCAGAACACCAAATTCCTGGACCACTACCTCGACGTCTCCTACGACCTTTCCAAGGTTCCCAAGCGCCACCCACCCACCACCCACCACCGCCACCTGATAGACCAGGTCTGGTCTTCTGCCATCTCACTCGCTCACCTCCCCGATGACATCGTGTTCTGTGTTCATTCGAACCAGGTCCTGTTCCTTTGCACGGCCAACGTACTGCACACGATCCCGCGGCCGCTGCTCGACCGCATGGAGGTCATTCGGCTGTCGGGCTACGTCGAAGAGGTTCGTAACTTGAATATTTTTAATAATATACGTTATAAAATGATTTCTTAAACTGATGATTATTTGGAACACAGGAAAAGGTGGCGATTGCCGAGAGGTATTTGGTGCCGAAGGCTGTCTCCGAGGCTGGCCTGTCGGAGATCAAGGTCAATTTCGAGCGGGCGGCCCTCCACAAGCTCATCCATTCCTACGCCAGAGAAGCGGTACAGACGACACGACCAACGACACAACACACCACCAACGACCAACGACACGACCAACGACACGACACGACCAACGACACGACACACGAGTCTGATGATCGTGTGCGGGGACACGTATTTGGGGCAGGGCGTACGCAATCTGCAGAAGCAGATCGACAAGATCATGCGCAAGGTGGCCCACCAGGTCGTCGTCGAGCAGGAGAAGCGCCAGGAGGGAACCGTTGACGGCAGTGACGGCAAGAAGGGCGCACGCAAGGGGCGACAAGGCAAGAAGAAGAAGTCGACCCAGGAGCAGGCCGACGAGAGCGCGCAGCCGGGCTCGTCGGAGGCCCTCACCCTCGAGAAGGACCAGCACGGCGCCATCGTCATCAAACCCGACGGGCTCGGCCAGTTCCTCGGCAAGCCCCCGTTTTCCAACGACCGATACTACGACACCACCCCGCCCGGCGTCGTCATGGGCCTCGCCTGGACTTCCATGGGTACGACCCATTTCTATTATTTATTTATTTTCTATTATTATTTATTATTTATTTACTGAAATCATTTGTTTATTTGTTTATTATTTTTTAACCAGGTGGTTCGACGCCCTACATCGAGACGGTGGTGGACAAGCACCAGCTGCTGGTGAGAAAGGAGGAGAAGAGGAAGCGGAGGGAGGCCAAGGAGAAGGAGAAGCTGGAGAAGAAGAAGAACAAGAAGACGACCGACGACGACGTGGCATCGTCGCCGGCCACGGCTTCTTCGAAGGACGACGCGGAGGAGGAAGGCGGCAGCGGCAGCGGCCGGCTGATCACCACCGGCCAGATGGGAGAAGTGATGCAGGAGAGCTGCTCCATCGCCTACACCTGCGCCAAGATCTTCTGGAACAAGCTCGGCCAGGCCCACAAGCAACAAACCGCCACCTCGGCCACTTCCCCCACGACCACCACGACGACCACCACCTCCTCTGCCAGACGTGCGCGCTCTCCCCAGGGTGCGGCGCCGGGTGAGGACGAGGGGTTTGACGAGGGGTTCTTCCGCGATGTGACGCTGCACATGCACCTGCCCGAGGGCGCCACGCCCAAGGACGGACCCTCGGCCGGCATCGGTACACCTCCCCACCCGCTCGCCGCCTTTGTCTGCCTGCCGGCCAGCGCTCTCAAACACTCATCCGCGGTGTGTCGTGTGCCGTGTGTCGTGTGTGGTGTGCCGTGTGTCGTGTGCGGTGTGGTGGACAGGAATGGTGTCGTCTCTGCTGTCGCTGGGGCTGGGCAGGGCCTTGCGGCAGGACGTGGCGATGACCGGCGAGATCACCCTCACCGGCAAGGTGCTGCCCGTCGGCGGCATCAAGGAGAAGGTCATCGCCGCGCGCAGGGCCGGGGTGAAGACGCTCGTGTTCCCCGAGGGCAACCGGAAGGACTGGGACGAGCTCGAGCCCTTCTTGCGAGAAGGTGCCACCGTCCTTCCCTTCGTCTCTTTAGTTTCAACCGCGCGCGCGGTGACTGCGCGAGTGTGGTCAACTGACCACCATTCGTTCGGTGTGTGCGGGTGCAGGTCTGGACGCGCATTTCGTGGACTACTACGGCGACGTCTTCCAGGTGGTGTTCCCCGACGCGCCCAAGGAGTATCATCAGGCCCTCAGGCGCACCTCCGCCTGAAAGCGCCAACAGGAACAGAACATGCACAGCTAAAGCTCTTCTTTTACGTCTTACGACAACGACGACAACTACGACAAGTCTGACCGACAAGGGGTGTCGGTGGCTGCGAGGCGTGGCCGTGACGGCAGGGCGACTCAGAAGCAGTGGCAGGCCATGCCCAGGCGAGGCGCCACGTCGGGCACGGAGTGAGCTGCTGAGATGGGGACCAAGGTGAGGTGACGTTCGGCAGAGAGGGGGAGGGCACAGGTGGAGGCCGTGCGTACGGTTCGAGGCTTGCTCGGCCACCTTCACCTCGGTGCGAAGCACGGGCGGGTCATCGGCGTCCTGCTCTACCTCGAGGCCCTCTGCGTCTTGGTGCAGGGCCTTCTCCTTGTGGCTGACCTCCGCTTCCTGCTGTTCGTGGTTGAGGCTGCCTGTTGTGCCCACCGACTCAACAGCTGATGCTTGCTCGCCTGTCAAAGAGTGTGAGTGGCTCAAGGTTTGCGCTGGCGGGCAGGTCGTGGCGTACCTTCGGAACTCATGGTTGGGGTGCTGACGTAGAGGTAGGTGGTGGGGGTGGCAGTTGAAGGGTGCACGTAGGACAGCAAGAGATGACCGAGTGCAAGTACTGTGTGAGCAGCAGGACGGGAGTAGCAAGGCAGCCATTGGTGACACTTGAGACCTCCGACAAGAGGTGCTCTATCCCCACCTTGGAAATCTCGGCGACGCAGACCGTTGAAGAGCACCTTTGCAACTGCACCAGGCCCAGCACACAGCCGTTTTAAGTAGAAGGAGAGGAACTGGGGAATCTTGTTGTATTCTCGCTACACGACCCAGCAGGCGCCAAGGCGAACGCCCGACCTAACACGCTAGCCCAAGTGTGCGTTGTGCGCAGCAAGGGCGTGGGCGGTGAGGGACTCGGAGTCGGCCCACAGAGACCCGCAGAAGGGACAGGCAGAGGGCAGAGCGTTCGGGTCCTGATCAGTCGGCTCGCCCCAGGGATTGCCGTCGGCTTCGGCTTCGGCTTCGGCTTCGCCCCACCCGGCTCCATCAGCGGACTGATCATCGGGCTGCCCCCACATCGCCCAGTCAGCAGCACTGACCCCTGTCCAGCCATGCTCCTCGGCTCCGTCCACTGCGTCGGTCCACGTAGCCACCTCCGGCGTGGCCTCCGCGGCGTCGTCATCGGCGTAGCCCGGCGGATAGGTGAACGAGGGGTCGTACAGGGTCGGGTAGTCGCCGTACTGTACCTGGTCACCCCCAAGCTCCCCGCCATGGGGTCCCGCCGGCACGGAGAGCGGGTACGGATAGACGGGCTGCGGCAGGTACTCGCCCCAATCGATGCTGTGGTGGCGGTTCGGCTGGTGGTGGTAGTTGTGATCACCTTCTTCTTCGCCGTAGTTGGCGGCCGCCTCTTCTTCGGCCTCGTACTCCTCCTGCTCGCGGGCGTAGTCGTCCTGCCATTCGTGCCAGTCCTCGAAGAGATCGAGCGCCACGGCCTTGCCCGTCTTGCGCCCGCCCCAGGCCGCCACGTCGTGGGCGACGATGCTCTCGCGGCCCTGCTTGACCTTCTTCTCGCGGTCGTCGTGCTGGTTCTCGGGCCTCTCCTCCACCGCCGCCTTCTTGTAGTTCCTCGAGACCAGGTCGTGCAGGCTCATCTTCTTGAACGCTGTGTCATGAAAGGCCGTGAGTGCCATATATCGACACTGCGTGTTGCGTGTTGCGTGTTGCGTGTTGCGTGTTGCGTGTTGCGTGTTGCGTGTTGCGTGTTGCGTGTTGCGTGTTGCGTGTTGTGCGCGTGTGTCCAAACCTTGCGTGCTGGCAAGGTCGAGACAGGTGTATCCATCCTTGGTCTTGGCCATGACCACGTCGTCGCCCACGTGCTTCATGATCACCTTGACCACAGCCCTGTGCGGAGGGAAGCGGGTCAGTCGCGAGCTCAGTCGCGGCATTCCTGGCCCTGAACGGGGTGTGCCTTAGGCAGCGTGTGTACCGTCTCTTCCGCAGGAGCGCATGGTGAAGGCAGTTCCGGCCCGCCCGATCCGTGTGCGCAGGGTTGGCGCCATGTTCCAGCAGCTCCTTCACCACTCGGGCGTTGGGCTTCATCGCAGCGAGCAACTGTAGTTAATTGCGTTAGTGCGCTGAGAGAGCATTATTAGGGAGTGGCTGGGAGCGCCGTGAGAGAGTAAGTAAAGTACCAGCGGCGTGAGACCGGCCATGTCTTCGGCGTTGACGTCGATGATGTGCGAGAAGGCCGGCTCCGATAGCACGCTGAGAATGTCCCTCACCGTGCGCAGCTCACCTTCAAACACCGCTCGGTGCAGATCTGCACACACGCAACCCGCCCAACAATACCGACCGTGGTTGGTCATCTTGTCAGCGGCTGCTCCAGATCGCGTCCATTGTGGGTGGTGGTGCGCCGTACCGTTCCAGCCCTTCTCATTGGGGAAGCCAAACTTGTGCGTGCGCCCGCCATGTGCGGCCAGCACCTTGCCGCCCTTGATGTTGCCCACGAGGAGGGCGACGTCGAGCGCCGTGCGGCCCCGCTCGTCCTTGCCGTTGATGTTCAGCGTCTTGGCGCCCGGACCCTCCAGCAGGACCCGCAGGAGCTGCTCGCTGAGCTCCTCGTTGGTCTGCGCGTCCGAGTCGGCCTTGACATCCTCCTTGGCCTGCTGCGCCTTCTCCTCCTTGTGCTTGCGCTTGGCCTCCTCGAACTCCTCGCGGCTGATACGCGGCCGGCGCTCGGTTTGAGCGACGGCGCCGGCGGCATTCTTGGCAATCTTGGCCTCAGCCGCCTTGCGCCTCTCTTGGCGCTTGAAGTCGCGTTGGTCCCGCTTCTGCTTTTCCAGTTTCTGTCGGGCGAGTTCCTCGGTGCTTGGCGCGTCGAAGGGCGGCGGCCGTGTGGAGCACGCTCCACGCATGGTTGGTGTTCTGCGATGGATCGGCGCCGTGCTCCAGCAGGAGCCGCGTCATTTTCACGTCACCGCGCAGCACCGCAATATGGACCGCCGTCCACTGTGCTCAGAGACGCCGCACAACGCGCGACGGTCTTGGTTAGCGGGAAGGCCTTCCATCTAGACAAAGCCAAGAGCTGAAGCACGAAGAACGAAGAACGAAGAACGAAGAACGAAGAACGAAGAAACGCACCATATGCGGGTCCATGTCGTTGATGTCGACACATTTGGCGTCAAGCATCTGCTTCGCGATCTCACAGTTACCGCTCTTGGCCACCGAGTGGAGGAGCGGCCATCGCTGCCGGCTGTTCTTTTGGCCCACTGCATTGCGCCACTTC
>LQHA01000440.1:0-10866 GCA_001567625.1 Acanthamoeba polyphaga | reverse complement strand
ACCGTAGGCGGTGGTTGTTCGGTGTGTGTGGTGTGTGTGTGTGGTGTGTGTGTGTGTGTGTGTGTGTGTGTGTGTGTGTGTGTGTGTGTGTGTGTGTGTGTGTGTGTGTCGCGTGTCGTGTGCGTGTCTCGAGATCTTTACTAACGTTCGCTTCGACTACGCGCTCGCGTGCAGCCATCTGGCGGCGCTGATGAAGAACACGGGCAAGATCTTCGCCTTCGATATGGACCTCTACCGCCTCAACACCCTCAAGCGGCTCACCGCCCGCGCCGGAGCCACCAGTACGCGGCACTAAACAACCCTGCACCAGATGACACTCTGCTGACGTGAGTGTCTGCCTGCATGTGCGTGTGCGGTGGTGCGTGCGTGTGCGTGTGCGGCGTTCTAGACATTACTGCCGTATGCAGCGACTTCCTCAAGGTCAACCCACACGACCCGCAATACGCCAACGTACGCGCGCATAGCCGCTGTCGCTCTATCCACCACATCGTCTTACATTTCTCTTTCTCTTTCTCTTTCTTTTCTTCTTCTTGTGCTTGGGCTTAGGTGGAGTACTTCATGGCCGATCCGTCGTGCTCCGGTTCGGGCATCGTCACGCGCTACGACGTCGCCTTCACCACCGGTACCGGCTCACACCTCGAAATGAGGTCTTGCGTGGCTCGACCTGCATTCACCCTCTTCTTCGTTCTTCGTTCTTTTGTTTCTCGTCCTTCGTTCTTTCTCAAAACAGCGCCGGACGAGGACGAGTGGGTGGACCTGGGCGACGACGACGAGAAGAAGAAGCGGCTCGCCGGGTTGGCCGCCTTCCAGACCTCCATCATCACCCACTGCCTCAAGTGTACGTCGCCATTCCCAACATTCCACACGCTCCAGACCTGACCTTACCTCACCGTGTGCGGTCGTGTGTCGTGTGTGCCGTGTGTCGTGTGTCGTGTGCGTGCGTGCGTGCAGTCCCGCGAGTGAAGAAGGTGGTGTACTCGACGTGTTCGGTGCACGAGGAGGAAAACGAGCGCGTGGTGCGTGCCGTTCTCGACGCCCACCCACACGTGCGCCTGGCCCGCGCCCTGCCCCAGTGGGCCGCGTCGCGGCCGCCCGGTCTTCCCCGGCGCCGAGAACTGCGTGCGCACGCTGCCCGTCGAGGACAAGACCATCGGCTTCTTCGTCGCCTGCTTCGAGATCGCCTCGTCATCGTCATCGTCGTCGGCCGGCACCACCGGAAAGCGAAAGCGACTGGACGAAGACGACGACGACGACAACGACGACGCGCCATCGACCTCATCATCATCATCATCGACATCACCGTTGACAACGTCTTCAGCTCCGACAGCGACCACAGCGGCGAGTGGTGGCGCTGACGAAAAGAAGAAGAAAAAGAAGAGGAGGAAGAGGAAGAACAAGAACAAGACAGCAGTGGCACCATCGTCGTCGACCTCGTAGGCTAAAAATAATTATATTACTCAAGAACAGCGCTGTTTTGTCACCTCTTCGTTCTTTTGCTTCGCTCTTTTGTGGGTGAGGTCGTGGTCAGAATTTGAGCTTGCGGGCGAGGGGCTTGGTGTCGGCGTTGGCCTTCTCCTGGAGGAGCTTCTTCTTGCGGATCTGGAGCAGGCGGATCTTGGCTTCGATGTAGGCCAGCTCGGCGTCGACTTCTGACAATTCCTCCTCCTCTTCTTCCTCTTCTTCTTCTTCTTCCTCTTCCTCTTCCACTTGTTCCCTCTTGGCTTGGACCACCTTCAAGCCGGAGGTCGACGCGCGGGAAGGCGGGCGAAGCTGCGGCTCGTCTTCGTCTTCGTCTTCGTCAAGCACGACCTGCATGCGAGCCGGCACTTCGACTTCGTCATCCTCACCCGCGATGTCCTCGCACTCGCGTCCGCGTCGTTCTCTTTCGCTTTCGCTTTCTCTTTGTTGTCTGTTTCGCTCTTTTTCGTTTGCTGGGGAGTGGCGTGCTTGCGTACGACTCGGCCGGGGTGGGAGGGCGGCGTCCAGGTGCGCTTGCCGCCGGGCGGGTTGGTGCCGTACGCGTAGATGAACGCCTGCGACGCACTGTCGAACGCCAGGTCCTGCATCACCCGAAAGCAACTACACCCGCCAACACACCAGCGTCATAAGTGAGGTGGTTGATGGTAAAGATTAACTAAAATCAAAGAAAGATTTAGTTAATTGAAATTTCCAATAACTAAATTAGTTGAGGTGGGGGTACCCTCCACCAGAGGGAGCGATGCGGCCCTGTTCGAGGTGAGCGGCGCGCAGGTCGGTGTACTTCTTGTTGAGGGCGGGGGCGGCGGGGGCGATGATGCTGCCTGTAAGCAGCTGAAACTTGTTATCGCGCACCGCGCCCTTGGCCTGGAGGCCCTTGTTACAGCCCAGGTCGGACTGTGAACCCACCCCCGCGTACATCACCTCAGCATCTGCCTCCATTATTGTTCTTGTTGTGGAACAGATTCTCGCCCTCACTTTCGGCGGAAGGCCAATTCAAAAGGAAATAGTATTAGGAAACCTCATTTTCTTTTTAATAATTCTAACTCCGGCCATTGCAGCCACCGGGAAGCTGTTGTGCTCAACCTAAAAGCCCCGTCTGGCTTGTTTGTATCTCCTGGGTCCCTGTTGGCCAGCTGTAAATTAACGATCGCATGTGTCCAACCGGCAACTGGAGACGATCATACAACGGCTTTGACTTCAAGTTGTGTTTCTCATTCACACAACCACGCCATGTACAATACGCACCCCAGGGGCACATCCATTCCCCTAGCTTTCGTCTTCGCTCTTTTCCATCTTCTTCTTCTTCTTCTTCTTCTCTCCTCTTCAATTCCCATCGACGCGGCCGCCATCACCGGCCACCTCCTCACCTCCCGCACCATCTCTGGTACCTCTCCTCCTTTCCTTCCCCTTCATTCTTTCCTCAGTTAACCAACAAGGCATCTTCTTCACAACTTCATTTTTTTTTCTGCGTGGAACGGTTCATTGTTGTTGGTTGTTGTTTTTGTTGGGTCAGACGTGGGCGTGTCGTCGACCTACGAGTTCCTCGACGTGCAGTTCGACGGCCCGGTCTTCCTGCAGGACTTTGGCGTCTACGCGTGCAGCGTGAGCCCCGCCACGGACAACCCCGAGTGCTCGGCCCTCTGCAGCACGCCCGCGCCCACGACCTGTTCGCAGCCCAACTTCACCTGCCTCAACCTCACCCAAGGCACTACTACTCCCTCCTTGACTCAAGTCCCTGTTCGCTCTGCGATCGGATATACGGATATGTGGATCGGATATACGGGATTTCAACGTTTTCCGCCAATGGCGCTTTTAGTTTTATCAAGGCTGACGTGGATTGGTGTGCAGATGCGCCGGCCACGTACTCGGCAACGCTTCAGGCGGGCGAGGAGGTGAATCTGGAGGTGCTGGTGCCGCCCTGCACGAGCCTGGCCATCGCCCTGGTCATGTCGTCGGGCGACGCCGACATCTACGCCACCAACGACGCCGCGCTGCTGCCCTCGCCGGCCCAGTCCTACTGGCAGTCGCACCAGGCCGGCGGGCTCACCGAGCTCCTCTTCTTGTGCTGCCGCCAGTCGGGCTACAACCCGTTCATGAACGGACCGCTCTTCCTCAACATCCCGGCCATCACCAACGTCACCTTCTCCCTCTACGTCTACGGTATATATCCCACCCACTCACCGCACGCACCGCACGCACCGCACGCACATCAGGAATGCGTGAGGAATGTGGCATGGAATGCTGATTGTTGTTGCCATTGTGTGACACAGATCTTGATGCGCCGTTGCCGCTCCAGCAGTTCTACGTCTATGGTAAGACGCAGGATGAGAAGGGGAAGCTGTTGGGTGTGATCGTATCAGTGACTGATCGTTTGCATGGATTGATTGGTTGATGGTTGATGGTTATGGTGATGATCAACAGGAAATGCAAGACTGGAGTGCCCTGGGCTGAAGACCTGCGAGACGACGGCCAAGGACAGCCCGGAGAACTGCGAGGCAACCTACACCACCCTCCTCATGCCCACCGCCGACTCGGCTGCCTCCGCCTTCAGCATCCCCCTCTACCAACCGTATTTCTGCTCTCCCAATCGTGCGTGTGCGTGAGCGTGTGCGGTGGTGCGTGTGCGTGTGCGGATGCACTGACATTGTGTGCGGTCTGTGCGCCAGGGTGCCGGGTGTGACCTTCGAAACGGTGCCGAGCAAGTTCTCCATGTCGCGGGTGATGTACGGTGTGGGCATCAACGGACAGGTCAGCACCGTCTACGACGTATCCCTGGCCCAGTGTAACATCAGTTTTGTCGATGTCGTCGACGCCAACGGAACCGTACGAGATCCGATCAACAACCATTTCCAAGGGTTGTAAACTAACGACACACGACGCACACGACACGCATGTAAACACCTGAACGCACAGCTTGTCACGGACGTGCTGGTGCATCCGGAAGTGAGCTATCCCGATTGCTCACAGGCCAAGTTCCAGGAAGCAAAGGAGAGGCTGCAGAACATGTCGACAAGCTACGACAATGTTGATTCGTACGAGGACTTTCACGACCTCGTCTTCCGCGTCAACGCCTTCGCTGTCAGGTATGTGTGGGTGTGTGATATGTGTGTGGCGTGTGTGGTGTGTGTGGTGTGTGTGGTGTGGCGTGTGGCGTGTGGTATGTGGTGTGATACTAACCTGACTCCTGTTGCAGCGATGGCTGGGTTGGCTGTCAACGGTTGGTGGATGCCGAGTTCATTGAAGAGGCGGGCCACGTCTCCGTAACCGAGATCACCACCCGTTGCGGATCCACCGACCCCGCTTACAACAGCTCTGCCGACCCGTGCTGCAATTTGCTGTACATTGCTCCCCCTCGTCTCGTCGTTGCATTCCCAAGAGTTTAGATATGGACGATCGTTGACTGAGCGTTGACCGATCATGAACTGCAACCGATCGGTAAACTTGCTAGGGAGGCGTGGTCGGACGTTTGCGTGCGCAAGGAGATGACCTACGACAGGACCCAGTTCCGGGCCAAGAAGGCGACCGTTGCCGAGAGCTGTTCGGGCACGGCCGGATGTACCTACCTCGCCCTCGAAGACTACGCCCACACCAAGCAATACGAAGACGACCCCACCCGCAACTGCGCCGCTTCGTTCTTTGACGTACGTTTCGCTTTCTTTTTCTCTTCGCTTTCGTTCTTTCTTGGTCTCTAACTCGATCTCTAGTCCGTCACGTCAGCCTACAGGGTGAGCAACCCGGCCTCGGATTGCGCGACCAAGCACTACGGGGCCTACTGCGACTCGGATGGCGACTGCTCATTTGGTAAATGGCACCAAAATTTTGATGTCTTGGGCCAATCCCCAGCCTGACTCTTTGCCTGTGTGGTTCACATGCAACCAATAGGATCGCGCTGTACGGAGTTCCACACATGCACGATCGCGTGTGTGTCCGACAGCGACTGTGCCGGCAACCAGACCTGCCTCTTCAGCAAGTGCAGCACGCCCAAGGACCAGACTGCGCGCCTGGACCTGATCGCAGAGGTGCTGCTTCACCCCACACCATTCATTTTTGAATTGATGCAATTTTTTCGATCACTCACACCTGACCAACGTCAGTGCGTCGTTGACGGCATGGACGACAAGGAGAAGCAGTACTACCGCTCCCTCTGGGACCTGCCAGGTTCGTGCTCAGCTCCCCTGTTGTTAGCCCAATAAAATGTTGATGACGTTTTGGTTACCATGCAGCCAACGAGACCAACAACAGAGATGCCTTCCTTGCCACCTACAAGGACCACCTGGCATCGCGTACCGCCCCCGCCCTATTCGTGACGTGTAACAAAATGGTAACTCCCACATTTCTTTCTTCAGCGACGTGCGTGGGCGGCTCGAACATCGATGAGTACGCCCTGACCGGCGGCTGCGACACCCACAATTGCAACTGGGCCGCCTGCCAGCTCTATCCCCAACTCGGCCGGTACAAGCTTTACCTAGCAACAGACACACCAGCCTGTGCCTATCTAAATTGTGATTCGACCATCTAAACTCAGGGACCCGGACTGTGAGAACAGCTGCAACTTTCGGTACCTGCCCGACGAAGCCTCCGACGGCGCCACCAATTTCTGCGGCCGCTGCTCCGAGGAATACCCCGACTCCTGCTGGGAGATATCCTTCTCTTCCTCCCCAACCGCACACGCACACGCACACGCACACGCACACACACACACATCAAGGGTATGCGACTTTAACTCCGACCGCACGTATCTCGATTCACTGGATGTTACTTGAGGGGCGATTACAACGTGGCCTACGAGCCGCAGGGAGTATGCGCCAACTACGGAGCGTCTGGAACGTACGCGGGTTTCAAGTCATGACATTTCTCCGCGCCTGTTCTGACACACGCACTTGTGCAGCAACAACATCCTCCAAGAGTGTGCGCTCCCGGGAGTCGGCGAGCAGGCATGCATGCAATCCTTCTGCTCGGTCTTCAAATACGTGGTACGTGAGCCTGCTCACCCAAACGAAATTGAAACTAAAAACAAAACCCAAACCAAACGACAGCGTGACGAGAATGGGCAGGACAAGCTGGTGTGCGACGAGTTCTGCTACTCCAGCAGCACGCTGCTGGACACGGAGGAGGAATGCAACAACGCCACGCTCTGCAAGGGCGTCAACAACGTGGCGACCGACGCCGACTGCCTGTACGCTGAAATCACACACGACACCACACGACACGATACGACACAAGGCACACACAAGACACACACTCACACGACATGTTGCAGTTGGAACTCGATGGCGCAAGTGTGCATGCTGCGGCACTCGCGCACCTACTCGGATTGCGTGAACGCGGGCGACGGGTGGTCCTGGGCGCTCCACTACGAGTACGGGGCCTACCAGGACCAGGCCACGTGCGCGCTCGGCGCCTGCCACCCTACTTGACCGCCGACAAGGTCCCCCACCTCATCTCAGCCTGCTCAGTTCTCATGTGGGCCACAGGAACTGAATGCGTGTTGTGTGCGTGTGCGTGTGCGGTGGTGTGCGCGGTGTCACTTGGGTTATGTGAGTACAGGCCACATGCGAGTCGACGCCGTTTTGCTCGGCGTTGTGCGAAGGCGGCGCCCAGTGCACCAACGAAACCCAGTGCAATGCGGCGGGCCTCTGCGACGACGCCCTCGAACTTGCCAACCCCTACTACACCTCCGTCGACTTCCAGCCCATGTACGCCCCACACCACGCCACTCCTCCCACTATCTCACTCACTAACTCCAACCTCCGTGGGTTTGGGTTTGGGTTTGGGTTTTGGGTTTTGGGTTTGGGTTTGGTGGATTGCAGCGACGGTGTGTGCGTGTACCCGTTCCAGCTGGTAAACGACCAATTCGGCGTCGTGCCATCGTGTCCCGCCTACACCCAAAGGGCAGCATCGGCTGCTTGGACTACTACATCGCTCCGAAGCAGTACTTCAACCCACCCACATACAATCGCACACTCAACCACCGCACACACCACCGCACACGCACCACCGCACACACCACCGCACGCACACACCTGTTCACACAGCACCGGCACGCGCAGGAATGTCTGGCGCGACAGCTGGACTACGGGGAGCCCAGGTGGGTAAGGCCGGCCGCCAATCGGAGCGAATGCGAGGCCTACGGCGAGGGCTGCCTCGAGCCGCGCTACACCTACCTCCGGGGCGCGGTCGGCCTTCCCGGCCAGGACTTCCTCTCGCCCAAGAACGCCTCCGAGTGCCAGGCCGTCGGCGGCACCATGGTCCCCTACTACCGCTGGGCGCCAGGGCCAATGGTGCGTGCGTGCGTGTGTGTGCGGTGTGTGCGGTGTGCTGTGTGCGTGTGCGGTTTGCTGATGTGGCGAGTTGTTGGTTGGGTGCAGGTTTGATGGTGGGCGCTGGCAAGAGCTGAGCTGGCAGACGAGGGCGTGGAAGGAGATGAACAAGACCGTGGAGCCCTACTTCTCCATCGTCAATCAGATGAACCAGCACACCGCGGCCCACTATTCCGACCTCGCCATCCTCGAGAAGGCCGACCAGGCCTGCCGGTTCGCTTCTCTTTAGCCCTTTTGTAGTATTTTTTTTAAAATCATTATCATTTTCTTAATTAATCTTCTTTTTCGGCTGCAGTTACAACCGCTTGCTCGACACCTACGATCGGGTGGCTTGCTCGTGTGTCGATGGAGCGGATGGCGAGGTACCTCGCCAGCCCGTCGATTACCAGAAAAGCTCACACCAGCATGTTCTAACACTGTCCTTGATGTTGGATGTTGGATGTTCAGGGGACATGTGTGGACTCGAGCAGGATTTCATCGGGTGCCGCGCGAACCTGCTCCGGCTCTGCGTTCGCACTCACCGTGCGTTCCACCCGTCGGCCCGAAACATGTTTGCTGATATGTTTGGGGGATTATACTAATATGTTTGCACAGGTTCCGGGCACGGCGAGCATTGAGTGGGACGACACACTCCAGCTGTCCCCGGACTGTGTGGACCTCACCACCTACTCGGTGCCCGCCGCCCAGCTCTTCAAGGAGGAGGAGACCACCTTCGTGGCCAACATCTTCGTCAAGACCATCACCAACAACGCCGAAGGCTACGAATTCGAGGTATGCGCGCATTTCCGTCGTATATGCCCCACATTTTTGCTCTTCCACCGAAATTTTGACTTCGTCTTCGCGCCAATAACAGAACTCGCACGACGTCGTGGTTGGTCAACTGATCGGCGACGGCCTCTTCATCCAACTCGAGGCCGACGGCGAGCAGGCCAAGATCACCTCGCCCAACGCTGTACGACACGACACTCACGACACTCACGACACACACGACACACACGACACACACGACACACACGACACACACGACACACACGTGTGCAAACAGCCTTAACTCAAAACACTAGACACGACACTCACTAAAACCACCGCACTCACGCACAGGGCAATGTGCGGATTTGTCTGTACCGCCGCGAGGACATTGAGCTCAACTCCAATTTTGGGGTGTACGACTTTGCACTGAGCCACGCCGACGATCTCTCGCCGGTGGACCCCGCTCGGCGTGGCCATCACCCTGACGGACGGCGGCCGCGCCCTCTGCGGCGTCCTGCCCTACCCGCTGCCGGCCACCTTCCCCACCTACTTCCCCATCCAACGGTACAACACAACACCGCACACGCCATCACACACGCACTCAACACGCGCGTGTCGTGCGTGTCATGCGTGTCGTGCGTGTGTCGTGTTGCGTGTTGTGTTGCGTGTCTGTAGGATCGACGATTGGGAGGGCAAGACGTTCATAGAGTCGCAGAGCGACGCGACGGTCGGCATGTTCTACCTCGCCGTCGCCCTCTACGCCCTCCTGTTGATACCCAACACGCTGGCCATCGTCAACCAGATCTTCCTCTTCATCAAAGTCGTACGACGTCTCGGCCCTATATATCACCGCGCCAACATAACATAGAGTGTGGTACATAGCGTCACATGTTAACACAACTTAATTGATTACCAATCAGGAATGGCCCGACGCGGGCGACAAGACCGTGTCCTCGTTCCTGTGGACCTTCTTTTCGATGGGCCGCATCATCCACACCTGCATCGAAGCGATCCTCATCCGTACGCGCCTTCCTCCTACCCACATGCCCTGGTGGCAGACAACCAACCAATTTCTGGATTGCTCCGGCAGTGCGGGTGATCTACTTTGCGATGCTGCCGACGGGCGTGTTGAACGACACCAACGTGGTGGTCTACATCATCCTGGGCGATCTGCCGGTCTACCTCTTCCTCTCCATCTACACCCTCCTGCTCTTTTTCTGGTACGGTTGCATGGCAACCTAATATGTCCGTTCGTGCTGATTGGTGATTCATGCTCTCTTTTTTGCGGTTGGTGGCGGTTACAAGGGTGGAGCTGGTTCATTGGACGCTGAAGAAGGGCGGGCCGACCATGCTCAAGCGCATGAAGATCATGTTCGCCCTGGTCAACGCCTTCATCTACCTGTTCCTCATCGTGCTCATCATCATCTTCATCGCGCTCCAGGCCAGCACCTCCTCAACCGACGTACGTCCACCATTTTTCTTTTTATTTATTTATATATTCACATATATTGATATCAATATAAACTAATGTTATGGGAAATATTTTGTTGCAGACATCGTGTTCCACGTCGTATTTCATTGACGGAGGAGATCCCAATTCGGACCTAAAAGATGCTCGCAAGGCATTGGCCATTCTCTACCAATCGGTGATCATCTTCATCGCCCTGTGCCTGGCCGTGGCCTTCCTCGTCTACGGCTCGGTCGTGATCTGGATGCTCGCCCACGTCAAGGCCATGAGCGAAAAGCTCGCCAAGCTCAAGCGCAACAAAATGATCAAAGTACCACACCACACCACACCACACGACAGACAACACACACGACACACAGCACGACACATGCTTATGCCATCATCATTGTGTGTCGTGTGTCGTGCTGTGTGTCGTGCTGTGTGTCGTGCTGTGTGCTGTGTGTGTCGTGTGACTCAGTTTTCGGTGGTGCTGGTGATCTGCACGGTGGCGCTGCTGGGCATGTGCGCCTTCCTGCTCTACGGCACGATCGACCAGAACGTGAACGCCATCGGCGCGATCGTGTTCGTGATCGTGGTGGAGATCACGCCGCTCCTGCTGCTCATCTTCACCGTCTACGCCAAGCGGACCAACGTGTTCTCCTTCTGGTACTCTACGGCCCGCGGCCGCCTCTCGCGCGCCACCACCTCCGCCGGGTCCTCGTCGCCCTCGGTCCAGTCGTCATCCGTCGACCGGTCCTCCATCGAAATGTCCTCTTCCGTCCGATCCCTCTGATTGTTTTTTTTTGTATTTTCAAAATGATTTTTCCAAATCGAAACGTTTCATTTCAACACGCTTAACACTTCAGCGAA
>LQHA01000439.1:0-10874 GCA_001567625.1 Acanthamoeba polyphaga | reverse complement strand
ACTGCTGCTTTTCCACATGTACACATTTTGCATTTCCATGTTCCCAGGCCTGTACACACATTTTTTGTTTCATGCAAAAGTACCACTGTCACTTTTTAACAAGCACTCTGTTTCTACCAGTTGTATTCTATTCTCTTCTCACCAAAGTCCTGGGTGGCTGTTGTCTCCACCCAGAAAGTGTGGAGTGACATTGTCAAGTGAGGGTGCATTGATATCCAAATATTAGAATGGAATGATTTGCAATTGTGCTGCCAGCTGTTGCACTAGTGCAAGTTCCCAACTGTTGCTGTGGTGCAGCTTTTATTGCGTAATTTTATGAATGGATGGATTTGTAGGAACATCTCTTGGCTCTGACCATGTGGCACATGAAGAAGATGATGGCGAAGAGGACCAGCCCAAGGAAGAGACCGCCGCCAGCTGAAAAGGCAATGATGACCACCAGCTCCCAAGTGGCCATTCTGTATTGGATCTGTTGGCATGGTACTGAACCATTGATGGCGCAGTTGGCTGGATCACATCCTTGCTGGCAACTGTAAAGGTACCTGTGGTGCAAAAATCTATTGAGTACCACCACACACATGGTAGCCAGGCTAGGGGGGTGTACTGAGTGGTGTTATTTGGACGCTCAAAGATTGTGTAGAAGCTGTAGTCTGCACTTGCTGCTGTTGAGTGACTGTGGATTCGTCATCAGGACTGAGCACAATGAGTCAGTGAAGCTCGCCACCTTGATGGATTCTGCTGCTGCAGTGGCCATACCAACTACAAGGCAGATGATGGTGAAAAGAACAGAAGGTGCGCTGGTGTGCATGATTTGGAAAGCTGACCTAAAACTGTCCCACCATACTCCCACTTATGTACTGCCAATCCTGTGCCAAATTGAATGCACATTCTTTCAGGCCTGTGCTATTGGACAGTGTTCCAGATCATTTTGTTATCCTTGATGTGGTCCCTTCACTGAAAGGTGCAGTGTGTTGACACTCACTTACAGTTGTTCTGCGTGGCCAAAAGCAGGCTTCCAGTGCCTGGTCTTGCCTTTTTTCAGACAACAAGATCCACTTAGGTAACCTCCAACTATCCCCTCTATGTCACGCCAAGTACACCACACCTGGGGCATTCCCTAGCAGCACACCAGGTGATTCAGAGCGGCGTGGTCAATGAGGAGCATGGCATGTGCTCAGCATATGCTGGCTTATGTTGCTGATGCACTGGCTTATGTTGCTTATGCACTGGCTTACACTGTGCTCACACACAATCTCCTCAAGCACAAACTCACCTCGTGGCTTGCTGTGAGTGGGTGCTGCCAACACTGCTGGCTCATGACACCCTCTGGCCAAGGTATGAATTCACAATCAAGCACATCACCAGGCAGCATAAGCAGAACGTACTCTCCAAGGGTATTCAACAACCCATGTGCCCCCAACCAACAACACAACACAACCAACAACACGCTCAAGACTGACCAATGGCCACCAGATCTGAACGGATTCATGGCGCTCCAATGCTCAGCGTGGAATCTGGACCTGTTCTGCCACATTTGGGACTCCAAACAGTACATCAACAATGTGTGGGTGAGCAGCGTGGCCTCATCGCCTCCTACAACTCAGACACTGACATACCCCACCCTTCCTTGTGTGTGTGCGTGCGTTTTGTGTTGGGTTTGGGCTGAAGGTGTGCATCACAGATGCTTCTCCAGGTCAAGTCACACATTGTGGAGGTGCTGCAGGACCAGATGCAGTACATGAAGGGGGCGCTGGTGAGTTTGACATCTTCATCATCCACTTCATCTTCACAACTGGGACACCAAGGACAAGTGGATGGCCCAGTACTACCCAGATATCAATGAAGCATGGCAGCTGGATGAAGCCACCCCCTGGACTGATGAGGGAGGTGAGACATTGCATTTTTGTGATTCCTTCAATGCACCCTGGAATAGGATTCTAAACAATGCAGAGCTCAGTCCCTCATGCCATTGTGCCAGTGGAGGACCGTGCTGGTGTTGAGGCCATTCACACCCACCGTGGCCTTGGGCCTGGGGTCCAGCAGCCGCCCATGGTCACTCACCAGTCTGACATGTGTGCCAGCAGCAATGAGGAACGAAGACAGGGGAGGCAGGCCACGCCCACTGGCAGCAGTGACCTTGGTGAGCACATTGGCCAGCATGTCCATGGGTGAGACATCAATGGTCCACTTCTTGGTGTCACCCCAGGTGCAGGGTAGATTGCCCAAGAACCCAGTCACCACCATGAGCTTGAAGGTCTTGTTCTCTTCAGCCAACATGTTGTTGTTTGTTTTTCTTTGGCGTTTGCTGATACAACATTGCTATCTTGTTGTTTTCACTTCATCTGCAGTTTCGCCCAATAGGCCAAAAAACTCCCAGCCAAAAAATAAAAACTTCTTGGGTTGCTGCTAACCAGGTGGTCATGAAAAGGGGACACCTGTTCATTCTTGCTTTTTTGGACAGCAGAGCAGCTGGAACCTGCAGGGCTTGAACACTGCTCAACCAACAGGGGGAGGCAGAAAAGGAGGTGGTGGAGGTGGAGGAGGAGGAGGAGGAGGAACCTAGACAGTGGGGTAGAGCAGGTGGTGCAGCAGCTCCCATAAGAACCAACATCAACCACCTGGATGTGCCATATGCACTCCACATCTACCTGGGGATGCTGGCAGCCAAGGCCATCACCAGTGGGGCTCCCAGCAACCCCCAAGGCCCCTGGGTGGCCTGGTGTGTCTTTGACCTGAGCAGGTCAGACCTGTCAGGTGGCTATTCAGTGCACCATCTCTGTGGCAAGTATGTGGAAAGTCCCCTATTGTTTATGGTTATTTTTATTACTTTGATTTTTGTATTTTGTATTTTGGTGAAAGCAGGTGGGAGTTGTCATGGGAGCAGTGCTGTTGTGCAGTACCAACTGTGGTGGTGGTGGGGGGGGGGGAGAAGGAAGATTATGCAGCAACTTGTGGTGTTTTGCAGCAGAGAAGCCAGGTGTACCTAAGTGGATTGGCAAGGGCTACCACCAGAGCTCCCACCTGTGTGAGGTGTTCTAGTGCCTTTGTGGACTAAAAAATTGGATCCACAATCAGTGTGTAAATCCACACCACATCACCTACAAGCTGGCATGTGACAACAAGTGCCATGGCAAGTGCACAGTTCTAGGGAAGCAGGGCACCTACTGTGGGTGTGGCAGTGCCCCCTATTGCCTGCAATTTCAGGATGCACCAACTCACCACAGCCAAGGAACTCTTCACAGCTACTGCAAACTGCAGTTCAAGTCCCACTATAATTGGTTTGACACAATTCCTACTGAGGACAAGGACAAGACTCAATAAATAAACCTTGGCAACCATTGGCCCTAGATAACAACCATTGGAGATACCATTGGTGTAGTGTCTGCAAGCTCCTCATCCTCCTGTGCCACAGGTCCCTGTGGAGTATGCATGTGGCACAGATGATGCAAAGGCCCAACATTGGTGGGTACAGTTTGGACACACCTTCAAGGAGTGATGATTGTTGAGGCCACCCACAGCAGACCAGCACAAACTAGTTTCTAAGGCTCAGGTTGCTTGTATAATTCTCCTGTGCTACTAGATTGTCAAACAGGTTGTCTTGCTGCTGGCAAAGCCCCAACCATTCATTGCTAGTGGTTGACACATGTTATGATCCAACACATCATTGGCACAGGCCAGCTGTCCACACTGTTGGCACAACCACAATGTAATGATCAGGCTAGATGGAACAGCAATTCTTTACATTCTTGGAGGTTTCCTTGCAATTTTCCTTGGCTGCACCAATCACAAGTACACAGCAAAAAACTTTCTTTTATTTTTTCAATATCTGCAGATTGAACACAGAAAAGATGAAGCTCGCACGCTCGCAATTCACTGTAACCGTACGCACCGATCCATTGATTTCTCCTCACAGCTTCAATTTTGTAGTGGCTTATTCAGCTTAAATTACCTTCAATTACTTTCATTGGCTGACAATCTTGTACAGCCGCGCCGGGCCGGCCTCGTGCTGGCGACCGCCGGTGGCGCTGCCATCCTCGGCTCCCGCTTCAGCCTGCCCTCCGTGCACGCCCACGGTACCCATTTCAATTAATTACTTGAATTAACACTCCCCATTGAATTAAGTAATTAATAATATCCAAGCGAAATAATAATTATTGTTGATCATGTTATTTTATTTATTCTTTTCTTATTCTTTTCTATTTCGTCGGGAGCAGAGAAGGACGTGGCTGTGGACGAGGAGCAGCCGGAGGCCGCCGCCGCCGCCGAGGTCGAGGAGTCGCCGGTGGTGTCGCAGCAGCAGTGGGAGGAGGTGTGGGAGGAAGAGAAGGGCACGTTCCTGCGCCCCTACATCACCTCCGTCCGCATCGCCACCCAGGAGACCCTCGCCGACGCCTGCGTACCCTCTCCACCACCGCACACGCACACGCACACGCACACGCACACGCACACGCACACGCACACGCACACGCACACGCACACGCACACGCACAACCGCACACGTGGCGTGGTGCTGATGACTTTGTTCGCCGATGGCGCTACAGGGCCAGTGGAAGTCGTTCAAGGAGAAGACCGACTTCGACCACAAGTGGGGCACCACCAAGCACTTCGCCACCCGATACTACTGGCTGCGTGCGTCATTTTCAATGCTCCGCCCCCGCCCCCAACTCCCTTGTTTTGACTTGTGCGTGTGCGGTGGTGTGTTCTATGTTGTTCTGTGCAGTCACTGGTCAGAAGTTGGGTCCTGAGATCGCCTTCGCTGCGACGACTGGCGTGCTGACGCTCGTCGCCACCAGGAAAGGTACCTTGCCTCTATTTTACTATTATTTTGAATATTCTTTATTTTCCTTATCCCCTTTTCACTCTTTTTTTTCTTTCTTTCACTGCGCAGTGCTGAGGTTGCCCTTCCGTCTGGCCCTGCTCAGCGGTGGTGTCGCCACTGCCGCCCTCCTCCCGCCCTACGAAAAGGCACTTGCCATCAGCCCTCCCTCCCCCCGCCACCTTAAATTTCCCCATGGTCGTTCGCTCACCTTTCTCGTTCTTTCATTTTCTTCGTTCTCGCGCTTCGTTCTTTCCCTGTGCAGACGGTGCCGTACCTGGTGCACCAGTACGAGACGTTCGAGTGGGCCAAGGTGGCCGACAAGTTCGATCCCGTGGCCATCAAGGACGCCGCCATCGACGAGCTCAAGGCCTCCCTCCCCTTCGGCCTCGGCAAGTCGGTCCGTTGTGTGTCGTGTGTGCCGTGCGTGTCGTGTGTGTCATGTGTGTCGTGTGTGTCATGTGTGTCGTGTGTGTCGTGTGTGTCGTGTGTGTCGGGTGTTGCGTGTCGTGTTTCGTTGAGCCAATGCTGATCGCGTGTGTCGTGTCGCGTGTGTCGTGAGCACAGACGAAGAAGAATGTGGAGAAGGAGCTGCTTGAGGAGAAGAAGGAGCAGCACGTGGATGAGGCGCCCAAGGAAGAGGAAAGCCACGCGGCGGTGCACCACCACCACCAGCCCGCCGCCGACGCAGTTGCCGACAAGAAGGCCTGCTGCCACGACGACAACGGCGACAAGCAGGAGCACAAGAGTGAGGAGCACAAGGAGCACCACCACAAGAGCGAGCACCACCATCACGACGAGGAGAAGGAGGTGCTGGACGTCGAGCCCCTCTCCGACAAGGAGGCCGAAGAGGTGCTGTAGTAACTAACGTGGGCGACTTACGCGAAACCAAAATTTCGATTTTACGACCAAATTTTCGGACGAATACCCTGAATACCTTGATTTCGGGCGAAGAGGAGAGGCCTCAGTGGTTGGCCGAGAACTGAGAAGGGATTCAAAAGAAAGTGGCAGGCAGTTACGCGGGCACCACGATCAGAGCCATTGGTTTCTTTCGACTGGTTTCCTCTTGAACCCGCCAAACCAGCAGATAAATGGCCACCAGCACAAACCTACGGTGCAGACTTCCTCCAAGGAACCGCACACGACAGGAGGGGCATCATCGTCGATCACCATCGTGACGCTCGCCGTTTCAAGAAGTAGGAGAGGGAGCGAGCTTCGGGGTAGTCCTCCCCGCAGTTGAGCGTCCACCCCATGACCTCGCCAAAGGTGCGCGACAGCAGGTTGGTGTTGATGAGGAAGACCTCGTACTCGTCGTCCTCGGCAAAGGGGATCCACGCCGGGTGGGTCATGGCCGAGCAGTCGTCCTTCAGGTCGAGATCGAACCCGTCGCGGTGCTCCGCCTTCAACGCTTCGGCGAGCGGGAGGACGCGGAACTGCGGGCCGCAGCTCATGCCGTCGCAGAAGTGGTACAGCTGTCGCAGCTCGTGGGGGATGCGAACGTCCCTGCCCAACTACCTCCGCATCAACACACAGCCCGCGCGCGCGCACGCGCACCACCGTGGTGAGACTCTCGTGAGGCGAGGGGGAAGTGTGCGCGATCGCGAAGAGGATTGGCTCCACGCACGTTCGCCTGCAGCTCGCGTTCGAGCCGATCGATCTCTTTCATGGCCAGGCCGGGGTTGCGCTGGCAGCAGCAGTCGCCCAGGCGTTGCAGGATCTTACGGAGGTCGGGATCCGCTTCGTAGCTGTCGTATTCCCACTCACTCTCGTCATCGCTTTCCTCATATTCGTCGCTCTCCTCGTCACCGACGTCACTCTCCTCATCATCGACGTCGCTCTCCTGCTTCTTCGTTGCCTTGGTGCGTGATGCTTCCTCTTCACCTTCCTCTTCTTCCTCCTCCTCGACCTCGGTCTCGCTGTCAGACGAAGCAGGATGGTCGGAGTTGAGGTGGTCGATCACTCGTTGCACCAGCTCGACCTTTTTGCCGGTTGCTGAGAGGCCGTGCTTGCGGAGGAAGACGCGTAGGTCCGCCACGATGTACCTGCTCTCGGGGCGGGAACACGGTGGGGTGTGGCGGAGAACGCAGCAACGATCATGAGCGAACCAGCAGAAAGAACGAAGAACGACACAAAAAAGATTGAAAAAGAACGAAAGGAGTACCATTTGAAGACTTGATCAAAGGAGACGCCCTCCACGAGTTCGGGCTTTGTCTTTACGCTCCTCTCTATTCCTTCTTTCTTCTGCTGCAGCTCCTCTACCTGCTCCTTTTGCTCCTCCTTCCGCTTGCCCTGCTTCCCCTCTTTGTCGTGCTGCTTACTTCTCGTCCTCGGCGGCATTCTCAGTGAGTGTTGTGGCGGAGCGCGTGTTGTTATTGTTGTGGTTGTGGTCTCTCACCGCCAGTCGCGCGCACTACCAGACGTTGGCGCCAAGGCGTAACGGTCAATTAGGCGTTGTGTTGATTAGAAGTGCAAAAAGCGCATTAGCCTGGCGGCCATTGGCTGTTGCTTGTACCTTGGTAAAGTAAGTGTGAGGAAGCCTTTGGCACAGGGTGTCGGCGAGGTCCTGGCCGAGCAGGCCATCGAAGAAGGCCACCACCTGCTCCACGCTGTAGACGTCGGCCTTCTCGTCGTACTTCTCGCCCTTGATGACCTCGGGCGCGGTCCAGCAGGGCGTGCCGCAGCGGGTCATGGTCATGTTGTCCTCCTTGATTCGCGCCAGGCCAAAGCCTTCAAGCTGCCGTTCTCGTCTACCTACACCCACACAATCACGAATGTCAGTGACGCCAACAGCACACGCACACGGCACATGCAAAAGGAGAGCACTGCCCTGGGAACATACCAGCAAGTTAGAGGGCTTCAAGTCGCGGTGGATGATGCACGGCTGCAGCGGGTGTAGGTAGTTGACTCCGATGGCTGGGCTGCGGAGCATCTTGAGGCGCTTCTTCCACTCGAGCTTTTGATCGCCGAATTGGGGAGAATGTCGGCCAAGCTGCCTGACGGCATGAACCACTCGGCCTTGAGTAGTCACGCCCGAGTGGTTCGTGTAGACATAAATTCACACCCAACGGCAAGAACCCTCCCGCGCATTTGCCCATTTCTCACATTCCACGACGACAACGGCGACAAGCAGGAGCACAAGAGCGAGGAGCACCACCACAAGAGCGAGCACCACCATCACGATGAGGAGAAGGAGGTGCTGGACGTCGAGCCGACAAGGAAACTTAAGAGGTGTTGTAGTCGTAACTTACGCGAAACCAAATGTCATTTACGGCCAAATTTTCGGACGAATACCCTGCCTCGTTGACAAGCAGGTACATACTACCCTTCTTGCTTTCTTACACAACTACATGTTCATCTATTATACAGACGCTATTGTGGGGTAAGGGTCCAGTTCGGGCTAAAATCAAAAAAAATAGAACACCGTGGGAGCCCTGCTGCCCCATCACAATTTGAACTATGTGGAGGGAAAACGCCTATTCAGTAAGAATTTGAAACACACAAACAGCAGGTTTTATTATTATTTTTTTTATTAGTGTAGCCTTCCAGCCGCCCTGAAGAGGAGCCACACACACAACACCACAAAGTGAGGGAACATGATCAGCAGCAGGCAATAGTTGTGAACAGGGTGCAGGTGGTGTACATGGCTGGTCTCATTGGTGCTCAGGTCATGATGGTCAGGAGCTCAGATCTTGTTCACCCAGTCATGGAACTGGACCATGAGCTCCTCCAGGTGACACTTGACTGCTTGCTCCTCAGGCAGTTGGTGTGGCGAGAGAAGGGTATGTTGAAGGTGGTTGATCTCCACCTGGATCTCTTTCACTCACTCCTGGGCCTTGAGGCAAGTTGCATCTGGTGGAAGGGAGGCCTCCATTCATTCTAGCCATTCATCAAAGGTAAGAGGCCATGAAGGTGGAGCTGGAGGAAGTGGCGTAGAATGTTTGTCCTTGATGTGATGGCCAAGGTTGGCGCATGTGCTGTAGTTCCTTGTGCAGCCTGTGAATGGGCACAGGATCCATTGCTTCTGCGTTGCTGATGATGAAGAGGAAGATGTTGAGGTCAAGGGCGCAGGCAAGGTTGCATGTGAGGTTGGGGTCAAGGACGCAGGAGTGGTCAGGTTTGAGGTCACAGGTGAGGTCAGGGTAGAGGTGATGGTCGTCATGGGCGAAATTGTGATTGCAGTTGCAGTTGCAGTTGCAGTCAGGATCGAGGTTTGGCCCACTGTCAAGGTCACAGGTGAGGTTGCAGTGGTGGTCATGACCTGCAGCCAATGCTTAAGTTAGTCCACATGTGACGAAGGAATCAGAAGAGAGGGCGCACCAAGTCATCATCAACAGCAGTGGGCTCTGCAACATCCTGAGAACGGTCATTAGACAGGGCATGGCAAGAGGACAGGAGGAGGAAGGGAACATACCATTCATTGGTGCCCAAACACATGCTTTTGGACTTGTTGAAGCCACACAGCTTTCTTTGCAGGCTTGCTCGGTGTGAGGTGATGAGCATGCAGATACGCCTTGAGGTGGGGCACAGTCACTGCACCCCAGCACAAATGAATTAGGACTGGGCGTGAGAAGGGCACAAGAAAACGTAAAGGTGAGGTGTATGGTCTCCAATCCAGAAGGTGCAAATTCAGTCAGCAACCCATGCTGGATCGATGGCATGTTGCTTGTACACTATCTTCTTTTGGTGAAGAGCATGAGCACGTCAGTTGGCTGGTGATCCAAACACATCAGCAAGGGGATAAGCATGATCATGGCCACAGTGCTGTAACATACCAGTTTCTACATGTGCTTGTTGCTTGTACTTCCACTGTCAGTGTTTGGCTTGGATTGTATTCCTCTGACTGTCGCACTTTTGGCGCACATGGGTGACCCGCAGCCACTGGGCTCGATTGTTAGGTGTGACTGTGAAGCCCAGATGCCAGAACAAGTTCAGGAGAGTTTCACTGCCTGAGATGAGACCAAGAATGCATGAGACCCATGCTTTCAACCAAAAGTTGAAGGAAGTACCGTTGTTTCATTCAAGGATGCCTGCATCAAAGAGTGGAGCATACATAACAGTCCAGTTTCTTTCCTTGTTCACTCTCTTGCACACTGATCCATTCAGCGACTCCAGCTGGATCATGCTAAAACCATGGATGTAGTGCTGCTGGTCACTAAGGTAGCCCTCTATGAAGGTCCTCAACCCCTCCACCGCATCAGCATTATTGACAGGGTGCAAGCGCAGTGAGGCCACTGGCGGATGGGGAGGATGGAGGCAGTTCATGTGGGACTGGTCAGTGAAATGGCCAATGAAGCTGCACATGTGGGCACAGAACCCAGCATCATTCCTCAAGTACCACTGACCCCTGCAGGACACAACATGAGAGAATGGACGAGGGGGGGTCAAGGGTGGAGGGAGGCGTGCCAATGAGAAAGTGCGCCTTGAGTGTCTCAGCCAGGTCAGCAAGGACTGGATGTACAGCCATCAGGTGCTGGAAGTCCTTGACCAGTGATTTCGCGTAGTGGTTAGGGTCATGGAAAGTGGGGACTTCGTCACTGAACTGTTGACTGACCAGCTTGTGGATTTCAGCATCGCCATCTGCCATGACTGAGGTCAGCTTGACCCCACTCTCCTACGTCCCAATCATAAAGTCAATCAGGCTAGAATCACACCACCACACTGCCACACCACACCACCACATGATACTCACCTTGAGGTGGGCAAGCACAGCAGCAGAGCCATCACCTTCAGCAGTGCTTGCTGTACCCTTGTAGGTTCAGAGTGGGTGTTGAGGAGCACCAGATGCAGTATCCTTGAGGAGATGATGGCGTGCAATGATCCCCCCTTAACCTGCAGCCACATCAAATGTGAGTCACCAAATGACTGTGATTTTTTGTGAACACAAAAACAATTCTCAATGTGTTATACAGATTACCACTCTTGATTTTCACATGTTGCTACTGTTGATCTATTTTTAAGTTGGAAAAGGAGTGCTGAAGAATGTAGAATTGCAGCTCATACTGAGAAATGAGACATCTGTTTTCACTGCTTTTTATTCCTGGTATTGTGTGGTGATGAG
>LQHA01000438.1:0-10885 GCA_001567625.1 Acanthamoeba polyphaga | reverse complement strand
TTATTTTTTTTTTTTTTTTTTTTTTGATTGTCTCAACCTTCCAGTGGCGCACAATTTGGTTGTACGCCAACTGCATTTGGTGCTGAGAGCCTCCCCTTCTCCTTGGCAAGTGCAAGAGTGAGCTGCTTGGTAACTGCCCACCCTGCCTGATGCTCTGCAAGTTCCAAGGTCATGTCAAATGGATGACTGGCACCAAGTCTTCTTCTTTGAGATTCATGATCAACTCATCAAGAGGGTCAAGCCCTCACCACTGAACTGCAGCTGCTCCTTGTGCTCAACTGGCTGTGTGAGATGCCCAAGCTGGCAATGCTTGGCCAGAAGTTTGAGGTCTTGAAGTCTGTCATGTTGACCATGATCAATATGCTCATCTACAATCTGTGTGAGGTCCTGCAAGAGCTAGCTCCCATCTCAACACCACAACAGTGGACCCCACACACATTCAAATCTGTTGTTGGTGCAGTGTATTGCACCTTGCACTACCAATGCTGCGTCCACCCAGGCCAGGCTGCCTACTACCATGGTGACAAGCATGGTCACTTCCTGACTGCTCAGGTGGGCAGTGTTTCTGCTGATGATGGTGATGCTAATGGTTCTGATCACTGTTGTCAATAGGTGCTGTGTGTGATGGACGGCAGCCAGATCTACAACGTTGCCATTGGCCTAGGCCACAACAACGATAGTGGCATGGCGATTCTCACTGGCCTCAAGGAGGGTCTCCTTGCACAGCAAGTAAAGGTAATCGGCAATGGTGGCTATGGCACTATGTACGCTGTTACCCCCACTGACCAGACTGATCCTCATTGCCGTGCGGAGCATGTGGCTCTGCGATCGGTTGTTGAGCACATCAACACTCACACGGCCTCCTTTGCGGCTTCATGCATAAACACCAGCAAGTTTCGCGGCCCACCAGAGCTTCAAGTTCAGCATGTGTGCAGTGGGTGGGCATCCGTGCACGGCCTCTACCAGGTACCTCGGTTCACTCCCAGCACAACACAACCAACAACACAACCAACGACACGACACGCACACGCACATGCACACGACACGGCCAACCCGACCTGACCCGACCCAACACGACACGACACGCACATGACACAACCCGCCACGCCACGCCACGCCACGCCACGCCACGCCACGACACGCACATGACACGCACATGACACAACCCGCCCCGCCCCGCCCCGCCCCGCCCCACTTCCAGGTGCCTTTTTTCCGCCCTGCCTCGGGTTCCTTCACATGAATGTTTGGAATGCACAGTCATTTTTGCAAATACAGCCCAAATTTCAGCGAGTCTTAAGTGTGTACCCTGTCTGCCCCCACGGACAGCGTGTCCACTTGTGTCGGCAGCAGAGTGCCGACTGCAGAGCTGCACGCCGTGCACAACAAAGATAGGCAAGGCCCGGTTGCCTCTCTGTGGACCGAGACGACCACTTTCGAGGGTCAATGGGGACCCGATTCGGGTCGGACCCGCAAAGCATTTTTTTCTAAACAGTTGTTTATGACTGCTGCTTGCTGGTGTGTCTGCAGCGCCAGACCACGACATCTTCAGCCAATGAGCGCCCGTTGGGCTGAATCTGGAAGGTCACCTGGTGGAACACCAACCCCTTCCCTCCTTTCGTCGATCTTTTTGTTGCTTGGCGCTTCAGGTGGTTGCTCCTCTCTGGCCCACACCAGCCCAACTTGCCGCGGGTCATCATAGGTAGCTGTGGCATGTCCACCTTCCCTTGCCCAATTGTCTTTTTCCTCTTGCACGCAGGAGCTGTTGTTGTCCCCCTGTTCTTGTTGGCTGTGGAGATGACAGAGGTGGACCCTCCTCTGCCCTCGTCGTTCAAGATGAAGGAGAGCGAGCCTTTCTCTGGCCGGTTGGTGGTTGCAGGTGGAGGCGCTACAGCCACTGCAGGAGAGTAGCCAAAGAAGGGAGATGAAAGAGGCACAGGCGGTGCAGTGGGTCCCTTGGGGTGGAAGGCACTCGTCATCCTGCCGGCTGCACCTGCTGCTGCTGTTGCTGATGCCGCTTGTATGTGTTGTGTGTGTTGTCTGGCCTGCTTTCAGTTGTGCTGAGCAGTGTGCTTGGCTGACTGTAAACAGCCAGTTGCTCGGGTTTTGTGCCACGAGCAAAGCAGCCATGTTATAGGCCTAAAACACACCGCTGTGACCCCTTCCCGCACAGTTAGGAACAGAGATCGCCCAGCTGAGATTTCCGCACCAGTATCTGCCAAAGTGGCAGGAAGAGCCCACCCGAACGGACACCGAAGGTGTCGGAGTCCAATTGCGTCGAGGTTTGACAGTACGCAGAGAGAACTTCTTTCACATAATGGTCATGAACACAATCAGATGGCAAGGTGATCATGGGCATGCCCATGGCCAGAAGAAATGGGTTGGTGGGGCATGTGTTTTCTGCTGTTCACTCTGCAGTAGCTGAGGTTGAAGCAAGCCTCCATGCCCTACCTACAGGGGCTTGTGAGCTGCGAGCAGGATGTCCTCTGTGCTGGCAGGATGCTCCTAGCCTTGATTGATGACCTGATCCAGCCCCACTGTGGTAGCGACCAGTGCCCCAAGTGTGTCAGCCACCGGTGTGTCCCCCTCTTTTCACCACCTTCTCACCCTCCCCTGACCATCCCCAAGGGGACTGATGGTCTTCAACTCCACGTTGTCATCTGCAGCACTGCTCCCTGGTGCCCATTCCGCATGCTGACCCTGTTGGGCGTTCACGTCAGCGGCATCAAGAGGGCCACCTGCCCCGCCAAGTCAGGAGGCACTACGGGGGTTTGTTTGGTTGGTTGGTAAAGGCTGATGCCTGTATTCAGGGGTTTGAGACAGCCTCTGCGACGGCAATGCCAATGCGCAAGCCCCTCACCTCCAGGGGACTTTGCTTTCTCCTTTCCCTCTCCGCGCAAGGAATGTACCTTGGATAGGAAAGAACCGTGCGCAGGTTCCTCCTTGAGCTATCTTGGCAGAGGTGCACCGCAAGCCGTGGGCTGGCACCAGCAGCCGGTGGCGGGATCGGGATGGGCATCGAAGTTCGATATGGTGTGTGTGTGGGGGGGAGGAAGAGAAAAAGAGAGGCAACGGAGGAAAGGCTGGGCGAGCGGCTGATGGTTGCGCGTTGGCAGGGATTCTTCTTGGTGCCCCTGGCACAAAGAGGAGGGAAGAGGAGGAAAAGGAGAGGGACGGTTGGTTGAAAGGTGAGCCTACAGGGCTCCACAACTCGGCTATGGAGTGCTTGGTGGTCGCGCTTGGTCGCTTGGTTATCCGCCCATGGGAAGAGCTCGTACGACCAGCCTGCGCTGGAGCATGCGGGGAGGGGATCGGTGTCTCGCATGTGCGTCATCCTGTGGGTGACACAGACACAGGGAGGCAGTGCTCGGCTCGCCTTGTTCTTGTCCTCCAGGCCAAGTCAAGTGACCGAAATCGCCGTGGACTTAGCCCCCTCCTCTGTACCTTTCACACGATGGTGAAACAAGTCACCGTCTTCCCCTATCGAATACATAACCGTTGGAGCAGGGGTGACCCTATGGGTCGCTCGCGTTAATACACCTAGCCAACCAAGATCGGACCCCGTCCTAGCAGTTACTTGCAGAATTGAAAGTCCCTGTTCGAGACAGTGACCGATAACGGGGCAAAGGGAGGGAGCGCTGACGTGGGGCGGGCGTGCAGGGTACCAGGGCCGAAGGGAAAATGTACGCACTAGAGCCCACTGCGGAAGCGGCGCTGGCCACGTACGCTAGCGTGCTCGATACACTTCGCTGTAGCAGCTCGCGCAGAGGGGGTCGCCAGTCTTGAGTTCGTGGGTGGAGAACTCCCAGTCGTTGCGACCGCCCCCCTTTTCCTGGTCTGGAGGCCGGCGAGGGACAGCGCGATGCCAAGCGACAGGGCCAGCACCTGCCCTGAATCGTCGGAGCCCGTGGCATTGATCTGCCCGAGTAGCCGTCGTCGCACTGACACTACAAGTCGACGCACACGCCGTGATCGTGAGGCTGTAGGCTGTGCTCTGAGCATGACCCCACCACCACAACAACACACACGCAAAAACATTCGTCTGTTCGTACGGCTCGCCCACTCACCCTGAACGAAAGATGACAAGCAGAAGGTCACCTTGTTGCTCAGCTCGAGGGGCAGCGGCAGCAACTCGTCGTCGACCAACGGAGGCAGCACCGCACAGCCCAACGCGCGTCCTTCGGGTCTGCGCGGCAAGCGAGGGTTCAATCCACCGTTCAAGGGCAAAGACTACAAAGACGACGGACGGTACCCACCACCTCTCATTATCGTCGCCTGTGTGCTTCGAACGTTATTGACGAAGACATTGCCGCTCTCTGTCTGCAGCGGGCCAGCTAAGAAGCAGAGGTGGGGCAACGATGACGACGGTGACGAGCGGAAGCCCAACACCGAGAACAACCCCCTGCTGGAGGAGCTGCCTGCGAACGAGAAGCTCAAGTTCATCGACCCCATCATGGTCGAGCGCATCTGCAGCGAAATTCTCGATCACAGCCCTGCCGTCGGGTGGGACGATATTGGTACCAGACACGCACCACCTGGCTCTTTAACTATTTCCTAAGCTTATGATGTGTGTGTGTGTGTAGCTGGACTGGCTTTTGCAAAGAAGTGCGTCAAGGAAGCCGTGGTACTGCCGCTGCTGCGTCCCGACTTCTTCCGTGGCATCCAAACGCCGCCCAAGGGCATCTTTCTGTTCGGGCCGCCCGGTACCGGTAAAGCAATGATCGGCAAGGCCATCGCCAGTCAGTCCGGTGCACGATTCTTCGCCATCTCGGCAAGCTCCCTCACCAGCAAGTGGATTGGAGATCGAGGTGGTGTACATGTTCGAGCGCTTCCTGCCGCGCACCCCGCCCTCCTTCCACTGGCCTAGCGCCCCCACGCTTCTGCTCGACGAGCCGCCGCACGCACCACCGAGGTGTCAGCAGCGACGACTACACCCACGCGGTGGCTACGTAGCGCGTGCCCTCTTCCTCAATATTTTTATTTAAATTAATTAATTAAGGGGGGCGTGCGTGCAAGCCCCAAAACGAAAAACAACCGTGGCGCCCGTCATCTTTTCAATTTTCTAGATGGTGAATGGCAACACATGCCACAATTTCGACGGTCAGCCTAGACGGCAGGCCACCTCGTGCATGCCCTCAATTAGTTTCAGCGTGCATGGACGTCTTTTTCTTTTTTTTTAGATTTAATTTCCACCTTCATCAGCCATTTTGTCGATTTCACATCTTTTATTCTGCCCTTAGATGGAAGCTGCCACAGGACGCGAGGGGGGCAAGCGACACCATACGGATGATGCTTCAGCCTCCTATTTTTTTAATCAATCATTTCGATCAAATTCGCTTGGGGGGACCCACAAAATGTGTCCAAAAACAATTTAAAAAATGCGGCCTTAAGAAAATAGAGACATACTTGTAATTCTTTTTGGACGGAACGAGTTCGGGGGGAGGGGGGCTTGGACGCAGCGGCCCCCCTTAATATTTGCCCTGCGTGCAGCTGAACAGGATCACACAAGAGCCATTGCAGCAGACGTGGCCAAACTACATAGGTGCTGGTGGAGCTGGCATGTGGCCACTTGCTCTGCTTCAGCATCACAGAGTGGTCCATCAAAGCCTCCTCAATCCCCATGTTGTGTTTGCTCCAACTAGACCAAAAATGCCTAGACACTCCTGGTTAGTTGAGCTGCCATTGCCTATCCTCAACACCCCATCAGGTACGACCACTCATGGCCTCTCCCTCACAGCAGACAAGCGCATAACGTTGTCAGAGCTCAACCGGCTGCTCATGTTGTGTGTGGCAGTGGCGTGGGTGCCAAGTGGCAAAGCTGGGGCTGGGTGAGCCAAGGGCTGTTCTACTTCAACCAGCCCAGCCACCTGGTCCAGGGACCTGAGCTTGTCATGGGGGAGTTGGTGTGGGCCTACAGGCAAGGGTGACTGGGTGGGGATCTACATCAACCTGCAGCACAGCCAGCTGGCCTTCTTCCTGAACAGGCATCAGATTGCCCCGGCACACAACGACCCCAACCTTCAATTGTGCCTTGAGCCACTCCATCCAGCTGTGGTACTCCCCTATCATCATAGCCTGCATGTGTGTGTGTGTGTGCATGCTGACGGTAAGGCCTGCGCACACTGTAGAGCTTCAGCAGGCAAGGCTACAAGGTGGTACTGCAGCAGCAGCTCAAGATTACTGCACTCACCAGCAGCAACAGAGGAGCCCAGCCTGCTCAAGTTGTGAGCCACCCTTTCCTCAGTGGAGCACACCAACTTGGAGGTGACAACAACTCTGCAATTGCAAGACTGAGCCCACAGGTGGTGCATGGTCACAGCAATGACATGAGAATGTTGTGTGCCTACACATCTCCCATGTACTAACTCCTTCATATCATTTTCCTCCATCAATCCCACGATGAAGCAGGAGTATGTAAAGGGCGGGAGCATGCCATGTAGGATCACAGTCATTTCACACAAAGCCAAGTGACTTATAGAGTTGCAGTGTGTCTCAACCTCTTCAGTGAGGGGGCAGTCTTCATCACTGGGGTACCACCTGCCATGGTGCACTGGGCTAAGTGGTCAACTCACCTCCCCCCCCCCAGTGGGAGGAGTAGGTCACCACCTTGGCCTACATCTCTCTTTCACCTTCACCTTCACAATAACAAATAATAATGAAACACCTTTGACAAACCTGAATTACCCAAGCAGCACAGCACTAAGTGGTGTCATGTTTTTTTGTGCCTGAAGCTGACAGTCGCCCAAACTGTGAGCTGGGATCCAAAAATTGGCACAAATAATAAAGTGGATAATTTTTATCCATGGTTATTGTCCCCAACTTTTGTGGGGCAATAAATATGGCCATACCTCCTCACCACAAATTTGCTCAATCTTTGAGCTTGTGTCATGTGAACCATGTCAGTGCTACTGAGCAATTAGACATTGAAATCAAATGAAATCAAGCAAAGATGGAAGTAGATTTGCAACCATTAAGCTCAGCATTCCCTCCTTCTCCCAAGGGTGTCTGGTTTTTTCTGGGGAGAGCACTTTTTACAGTCAGTACACTCTCAAAAGGGGCAAAAAAAAGTCATAATTGGTCAACTTTGTGTGGTGTGTGCATGTTTTCCCACACAAAACCACCTGCTTGGTGTCAACAAGAAAAAATTGTGGGAACCTGTCTGTGTCTGCAGTTGGGCCAGACTGCCCAAGCAGGCAAATTTGTGGTGTGTAGACACTTGGGGTGGCCACCTTCCTTTTCTGGGTCAGACAAGCTTCCCACATAGTGCTTGCTAACAGCTAAAACTCTGCTACAGATGAGCCAAGCAATCTTCATAAACCTCTTATGTTTTATTTACTATTGGGTAGTTTATAAAGGAGTTTTAAAACTCACTATTCCCACACAAAAAAACATGCATGTGACAACCCTAATGGTGCCCGCGGAGAATAGGGGCATAAAATGACATTTAAAACAAAATTAAAAACCCTACCAACAGGACGTTTTGTAACCTCGGAGGTTTTTGGTGTGAGTGGTGGCTTCCAATTACGGAAAACGCGCGCCTGAGCAAAAGAAATCAAACGCGGAAAACGGAGAATTGAAGTCGGCTAGTTTTAATCATCGTCGTTGGCGGGTCTCAAACCAGCCGACTAGTCGCCTATTGCCCGGTCTCCACCATTCCGCGCAACAAGGCAAGGAATCGCCGAGGCTCCGAGCAGCAGGATAAAACCGGAAGTCGGTCTCTTGTAGGAGTACCCTCATACTCCTCCAGCCCACACTTGAACGCCTTACAAGAGACGGCCAAAGTTCTCGCTTGCCTTCGAATACTCAAAAGCGGTCGGTTCTTCCTCACAACCGACGCCGCAGAGCCAGAACACACCCCACCTTTCCCTCTTTCACTTCTTCTCCTTCACCCACACACACACACACAAAAGATGAATTCCTCATCTTCCTCCGCTTCCTCTTCCGACGTGGAAGCGTGGAGCTCGACGAGGTCCAGCACCACAACGACCGCAAGGTCATCGATGACGACCTGCGCGACGAGGAGGTCATGGGCGACGAGGACTGGGCATCGTGTCCAAGTACGCCAAGGTCAACCAGCCGTGCCTGTTCTCCAAGACCCCGCCCAAGTACCCGATCGGCTCGAGTGGCGCAATCTCAACTACAGGGTGGTCATCCCGTTGCCGCCGCAGAACATCTTCATGAAGCTGCTCTTCAAGCTCCCCATCCCGGCCACGATTACCAACTACCTCAAGACCAAGAAGGGGGTGCCAATCCTCAACAACGTCTCCGGCAAGGTCACCCCCGGCAGCGTCGTCGCCATCATGGGTCCCACGGGTTCCGGCAAGGTGCCCTTGCGTCACACCGCGCCCCCGCGGTCCCTTTCGCTTTTCGTTTCCTTCCTCTCTTCTCTCTTCTTCGCTCTTTCCGCCAATCGCTTTCGTTCTTTGCTCTTTTACTAAACGATGATTGGTTGTGGCACGCGACAGACGACGCTGTTGAACGTGTTGGCGCGTCGCGTGAAGCAAAACGTGACCGGCGACATCCTGGTGAACGGCGAGCAGGTCGAGGGCCGGCGGTTCAAGCGGCGCATGGCCTACGTGCTGCAGGACGACATCTTCTTCCCCAACCTCACCGTGCGCGACACCGTCACCTACACGGCCTACCTCAAGCTCTCCAAGAAGCTCTCGAAGGCCGAGAAGCGCGAGCGCGTCGAAGACATTCTCACCGAGCTGGGCATCCAGCGGTGCTCGAACACCATCGTCGGCGGCGCCTGGGTGCGCGGCGTGTCGGGCGGCGAGCGCAAGCGGACCAACATCGCCAACGAGCTGGTCAACAACCCGTCCCTCATCTTCCTCGACGAGCCCACGTCGGGCCTCGACGCCGCCACCTCGCTCGGCCTGATCGTGTCCCTCAAGCATCTGGCCAAGAGCGGCCACACGGTGGTGACCACCATCCACCAGCCCTCGTCGGCCATGTTCATGATGTTCGACAACGTGCTGCTCCTGGCCGAGGGCGGCTTCGTGGTCTACTCGGGCAGCGCCGCCGGCGTGCTCCCCTACTTTGCCAACCTTGGCCTCCACTCCCCGTCGGCCTACAACCCCGCCGACTTCATGCGTACGTCTCCGCCACTCGTATTCACTTGAAATGCAACACACGCACTCACCGCACACGCACACGCACACAACAGTCGAAGTGGTGACGTCGACTGAGAAGATCAACGACGGCCGTACGGTGCGACAGCTGCTGATCGACACCTACGCGGCCAACGAGAAGGAGAGCGAGGCGATCAAGCCGCTCAAGATCGACGACGACCAGCGCGAGGGCGTGCACGACATGAAGAAGGGTCCCAAGTACCCGACCAGCATCTTCACCCAGACGTGGGTCATGGCCACCCGGTCCTTCAAGCAGCGGCGACACGACATCCTCTCGTGGTCGCACATCATCCAGATCGTCCTCATCTCGATACTCTCGGGTCTCCTCTGGTTCCAGATGGACAAGAAGGAGTCGGCCATCGGCGACCGCAACGGTTTCCTCTTCTTCTCCACCATGTTCTGGATCATGCACCCGTGGATGCAATCCCTCTACGCCTGTACGTCGCTTTCTCGCTTCTTTGTGTGCGTGTGCGATGCGGTGTGGTGTGTGCGGTCGAGCAAGTGCTGACGTTGCGGTGCTGTGCAGTCCCTCCCGAGCGTGCGGTATTGAACAAAGAGCGAGCGACGGGCACGTACCGGCTGTCGGCCTACTTCATGGGCAAGACGATCGCCGAGACGCCCCTCGAGCTCGTGCTGCCGTTCATCTTCGCCGTGATCACCTTCTGGATGGTCGACCTCTCGAACGACGGCTACACCTTCATCTTCTACATAGTCATCCTCTGGCTGTTCGTCCTCATGGGCACCGGCATTGGCACCTTCATCGGCGCCGCCATTGTCGACGTCAAGAAGGCCCTCACCATGTCCGTCATAGTTGTCCTCGCCTCCATTCTTCTCGGTACGCAGCTGCACTCAACACGACACGACGCGACATACTACAGCAGCTGACCACTTTCTTTTGTGGTTTGCAGGTGGCTTCTTCATCAACAGAGAGAACCTGCCCGTGTGGATCGCGTGGGCGCGGTGGATCTCTATCATCAAGTACAGCTACGAGCTGACGATGCTCAACGAGTTCCAGCTCTCCAAGGGCCTCCACTTCACGCCCTCGAACCCGTCCTCGTACGACACCAACCCGATCACGGGCGACGACATCCTGGACAAGTACGGCGTCGAGACCAACGTGTGGGGCGACGTGATCTTCCTGGTGGGCATGATTGTGCTCACCCGAGTCGGCGCCTACCTCGCTCTGCGCTTCCTCAACAAGCCACGCATGTAATGTGTAGTTCACCCATTATATTTATTAAGTTCAACATTTCCTCGCCCTTTTCTTCCTGCCATCTTTGATAAATCCAAATCCACAACTGGTTGATCAAGCAATGCCTCACTGCTGCTTCCTGCCCCCCCCCCCTGCAGCAAAGGGCATCCATGATTGACTTGATGGAGTTCAATGATTGATTGATGGAATTAATGAAAAGAAATGCAAATCAAGTCAGAAAGGCCCTTTTTTGGCTGCCCAGCCTTTGCCCTAATTGGCCCAAGAGAGGAAACATGCAGAAATCTCAAAACACCAGTCTGTGGCCTTAAGGGCGTGGACTGGTGTTTCGCGATGACTGTGGACAACACAGAACGAAGTTTGGGTTTCGGAAAAATTTGGATGAGAAAACTCGGCCGAAAAAGGAAACCTGCGATTTTACCTGCCAAAAACCGGCGCGTAACAAAGCAACTGAGGAATCCAATCAATGGTAGCGCTACCATTGATGGGATTCCAGCGTTTTGGGGGAGTAAAGCCTGGATATGGGGCCCTTTGGAAATCTGGCCCA
>LQHA01000437.1:0-10893 GCA_001567625.1 Acanthamoeba polyphaga | reverse complement strand
ATGCCGAAGCGGTCTCGGTGATCGACAGCCTCGCGCCCCATGCGCGCCGCCGGCGACATCCTCCAGAAGAGGCGGGCGCGGCTGGACTCGCTCGACGAAGGGGGAGAAGATGGAGAGCAGTGCACAACCGAACGTGACAGTGCCTCCTCTCAAGCCGGCAAGCATGTGCAGGGAGAAGAAGGCGCGAGCGTGCCCGAGGAAGGAGTGGTCGTTGACGTGGCGGTGGAGTCGAAGGCTGACGAGGAGCCCAACAATGAGGAGGAGGCGGAGGAAATGCCGGTGGAGCAGTTGACTCCCTCAGAGACAGGACCGCAGCCCGAAGAGGCACGGCCTCCGACAGCAGCCGCAGTGAGTAGGGCGGATGAGGAAGAAGCAGAGGCGGAGGCGGAGGCGGAGGAAGTGGCGGCAGATCCGCCACCGAACGAGCTGCGGAAGAGCTCCGAGGGGAGAGAACGAATGAAGAAAGGTACCGCCACGGCACCGCCGAACCGCTGACGGTTGGCAGGAAGAGAGAGAGAGACACACACACTCACCACCTCGCCTCTCTCTCTCTCTTCGACTACAGAAGAGAAAGCGAAGCAAATGCGGGTGCACATATCCAAGGAGATCTTGACCAGCGAAATGAAATACGTGCACAACCTGGCCTTCCTCATCAAGGTACACCCTCCACCCGCTCCATGCTCGTTCTCGCTCGACCTTCGGTCTGGCCTCCCTCATGAGTTGCTAGCAACCCGTGTGGGCACTTCATTTGCTTACACATTTCTCGCGCAGAACTTCAAGGAGTCGCTGACAAGCGAGAACGTGGCCTCGCCCGAGGAGGTACTGCTGCGTGTATACTGCGTGACCCAGGTCGAGCTGAGCCAACCTAACCTCGAGTGGTCACTCGCCCTGGCGCGCGCGTGTGCAGGTGGACAGCATCTTCTCCAACATCACTCTCATTTGGAACTTCAACAAAACGTTGCTGGCGGAGCTTGAGAATCAATTCGCGATCGCGGAGGAGTCGCCGAACCTCGGCAAAGTCTTCCTCGACATGGTACCCCCCTCTCCTCTCGTAACGCCAAACCGTTGCTCCTCCTCCCGCTTCACAGCGCTCACCACACCTATATTCCCACCACTAGGCGCCGTTCATGAAGATGTACACACAATATGGTACGATGCACCACCCGGCTTGTCGCATGAGGGAAGATGTTTGTACCAACATACGCTAACGATAGCTCATCATAACATTAGTAAACAACTACAACAGATCGCTTGCCACTATCGCCACTTGTAGGGCGCGCCGCCCGTTTCAGGCCTGGCTGCAGCAGGCCAACACTAAGTCCGGCAAAAGTGCGCCCCTAGCTCCCCACCGACCGCCGACTCACGCGACTGACCCCTCCTCTGCCTCTTTGAATTTTGGCGCTTAGCCGGAGACCTGGCATCGTACCTCATTCAGCCCGTGCAGCGCCTTCCCAGGTGCGGCTGCGTGAGTGAGGTCATGTGCGTGGCGGCGTGGTGCGCGTGCAGTGATTCATTTTGTGGTGAACGTGCAGATACATCCTACTGCTGCAGGATCTGATCCACAACACGCCCTGCACGCACACCGACTACAACACATTGCTCGCGGCTCTACAGAAGGCACATTCCCCCCAATCACCTCCTCTATTAATCAATAGACTGAGTTTGGTCTCATATATACCCCATCGCTCGCTGTGGACAGGTGCGAGAGGTGACCAAGGACATCAACGAGATGCGCCGGTATGCCGAAAACCTGGAGAAAGTATTCAAGGTACGCATAGGTCTTAGAGCACGAGCTTTTTTAATTGACTCCTCCTGTTGGCTTACGCCTATTATTCTTATACAGGTGCAAACGAGGCTCACGGAAATGGCCGGGAGCGACGAGGTGCCCGAGGAGTTGGTTCAGCCGTCCAGAATCTACGGTATGCATATCACACCCAACTGGCGAATCGCCACAACACTCATCACTGATCTTCATCAACCAACTGACGTCTGTTATCTATCACACCGATGCCCCATAGTGCGCGAAGGCGAGCTGATCCGGTTCGACCGAGGCCGGCGGCGGAAACAGTGCGTGCCCGCCCCGTACCCGAGCCATTGCCAGATGACTTCCGCTACTCACTCGGCACGCTCTCTGTCGTGCAGGTACCTCTATCTGTTCAACGACATCCTGCTCTGCGTCGATCTGGAGGCCATCACGTTTTGGTACCCGTGGCGGGTCGACGCCGTGGCCTCCCTCGTGGGCGCCAAAGTCTCTGACTGCTCTTCAGGTTAGCCCCCCCCCCGGGTTTTCGCTTTCGCACGTATTCTCATACTGCGCCTGGGCGCCTGGGCGCCTGGTACCAGATCCCGCGCTTCAGCCTTGCGCGTCGTCCTCCGTGCGTGAGGTCCACGCGTTCCAGGTCGTATTCCGAAGCGGCGAGGTGTTTACCTTCATCTGCCCCTCGCAGGAGGAGAAGGAGTCTTGGTTCATCTCCGTGCAGGTACTCCCCACCCCCTCCTACCAGGCCCAGTCCCTGGTGGCGCTCAACCCAACTGACGCACACGCGCACGAATGATGACTTATGCGACCAGGAGCAAATCACGCACCTGGAGAAGACCCGTGCGGCGAAGCAGGCGAAGCTGGAGCAACTGAGCAGCAGTAGCAGCAGTGGTATAACTTGTATCGTGTGTGTGTGTGTGTGTGTGTGTGTGTGTGTGTGTGTGTGTGTCGTGTGCTTGCTCACTGTTGGTCTGTGCAGTGTCTGTAGCACTCGGCAGCCCCCACGTGCTCAGAGAAGAGGACTTTGAGATGATTGGAGGTAGGAACAACCGCTGAGCTTGCGTGGTTACTTCTTCCCTCTGACTCACCCGCTCTCGTCCTCTGCGCTTCTGCAGGCAAAACGGCCCCGCGGCGCAGCACGCGGCTGACCCTCTTAAAGGAGGGCTACCTGACAAAGCAGGGCGGCTTCTTCCCCAGCTGGAAGCGGAGATGGTACGCGTGGAGACGGGGTGCCCACCATGGCCATGAGCGATGCGTGACCTGTTCGTCTCTTCCCCCCCCCCCAACCAGGTTCATTCTCAGGAGGAACAGACTGGCGTACTACGAAGTCGTGAGAATTCACTCCCGCTCGGCTTCATTGATCTGCGACGGTACGGGGCACGGGCGCTCATTTTTTGATTTTTTGATTTTTGAAAAATTCAATAATTGTAAATCATATCTAAAAATTGGAGTGTAGGTTTCGAGTACACCGGATTGAAACGTACAGCCACGCGTTTGAGCTGCGGCCAGAGCTGGCGAGTGAGGTAAGACGCATCACCGCCTCAAGCCCACGTCGAGCGCACAGTGGTGTGCGAGAAACTGACACCGAGCTGCTGTTGTTGTCGCGTCATGTGTGTGACAGAGGACCTACAGGATGGCTGCCGACACGGCCCAGGACTGCGACGAGTGGATGGCAGTCCTCAAAGTGCGTTTCTTATATTTTTTATTTTTTTTACAAAATCATTCGTTTGTTGACTCTCCCCTTTCTGGGCAGATGGCGACGGCAATGGTGGCCCGATCCTCGTCGGGTACGCCCGCGAGGACCACCTCCGACGATACACTGACCGCCTCCGGCCGATTCACCCCGTTGCGAGGTGCCCTCTATTCCCCCCCTCCCCCATTGTGTGCCTGCCCGCGTCTTAGTGCTCACGCATTGGGGGGCTCTGCAGTGCCGCTCTCGTTTCAGTTTTTCTCGCCGTTCCGGGACGACGAGAAGTCGCGGGCCGATTTCACAGACGACGAGGACAGCAGCGACTACAGCGACATCGAGGCCGACGAGGAGGAGAACGACGGCGAAGCGGAGGTGGGCGTGGATGGCGGAGGGAAGCAGAAGACGAAGGTGTCGGAGCGACGGGAGAAGGCCAAGGAGAAAGCGGGAGACGAGGAGGAGGGGGAGGAGGGCGAGTGGACGTGCCCGCGCTGCACGTTCGTCAACAGGCCGTCGTTCCTGGTATGCGACGTATGCAATGAGATCAGGGACTTCCGCGAGCACAGCAAGAGGTTCAGCCAGCGCGACGACAGCGAAGAGGAAGCAGGCGGAGCGGGCACGGCCCCCACGGAGGAGCAGCAGCAGCAACCGAAGGGCGTCGACGGCCAAGGCGGTGACCAGTGGCTCATCCGATTCGACGATGTACAGAAGGAGCCGGAGAAGCTGCCGAAGACGAGCACAGAGAGCGGGGACAGCGCGACGACGCACAATTTTGATTCGGCGCCTCAGCAGACGGACCTTGGGGACCCCAAGGCGGACGTAGGCGCCGTGGCGGCGGTTCGTCGTCGCCAGGCACCGGGCCTCGACGCAGCGGCAGCGGGCGGGCCCTGGACGCGCGGAACCTGCTGTCGGTCGACACAAACGCGGACTTCAACCTCCGACGGCGGACCAGCGTCGCCGACGACGACCAGGCCGAGCCCGCGCCCCCTCCGGAGGGCGACGCCAGGCAGCGGGCCGCGACCGTGAGCGCGACCACCGTTGCTGCTGCCACTGAGGCTGCAGAGCCAGCGTCGGCAGACAGCGCGGCCGCCGGCGTGCTGTGGGCCCTCTCCAGGAGAAGCCGGGGGACTTCAGCAATTTTGCGGAGCAGCTCTCGGGCAAGCGGATCAACCCGATGATGGCGCAGTCCCTGCTGTTCGACAGGGGCCAGCAGCGGTCGCGTCGGGGGAAGAAGGCGCCCTCTGACACGGCTGACGGCGACGATAAGGCCAAGACGCTCGACTCGGCCCTGCTCATGCGCCTGCGCAGCGCCACGGCCTCAGGGGGCGTTGGCGAGCTCCAAGTCGCACTCGCTGAAGGAGCCCTGGCGCGCCCTCCCATCTCCAGCCTCGTACGGCCACACACACGACACACACGACACACAACACACACACGACACACACAGCGCACACGACCACCTGAGCCAACAGAAGCGCCGAACAGCCCGAGATGTGCGCCAAGCCCGGCGGAGGCGCTGGTGCACGTGTGGTCCAATCAGAAAACGGTGTCGAGCGGCGAGGTGACGTTCTTCAACCCTGCGGTCGGCGGCGACTCCGGGTTCCTGGGGTTCGTGGCTCGGCCCTACTGGTTCGAGGCCCAACTGGGCCAAACGATCACGAGCCACGAGCTGCGCGAGGCCGAGCAGGCCAGGGGCACCACCTGCCCGGTTTGGACCTACACCGATCTCACCACCATCGCACCTCCTCCGCCATCTGACACAGCCGCCACAACCACACCACCACCGCCACAACGCGAAGTCGTCACCGCCTCTCCCTCTCCCTCTTCTTCAGCTTCGGCTTCGGCCTCGCCTCCCACGCCGTTGCTCGTGCGACCGGCCAGCTATCGACTTTTGTGGAAAGACACCGGTACATGCACACCACGCGCTGCTTCCCCACTGATGCCTGTGTGAAGCCCCTCAACTCACCTACCTTGGTCGTGCTGCGGCGCCAGGCCTGAATTCACGAGCGCGGTGCTCGATCTGGCGGCCACTGCCACCGTCCGATGACTACGTGGCCGTTGGGTTCCTCGTCGCCGACGCCTACAAGCCCCCCCGACCCAGAGCGCACCAATCTCAGGTACCGTGACTATCTCGGCGATGTGCGTCTGTCGTTGTGGAATATTGACGTGTCAGCACAATGAAGGTGTGTGCATAGGAGTCTGCTTCAAGAGGCGCGCGTCAACCCGCAGCCGGTGTGGACCAACAGGGACTCGAGCAGCCACTACAAGCTCAGCATCTGGCAGGTGGCCGCCCCCGACGCGGAGAGCTCTGGCGGCGATGGCGCGCCAGACCGTGGCGACAATGGGGAAGATCGATTCTTCGTGGCCGTGTCGGGGCACGACCCGCCCACCACGCCCGTCTACGTCATTCGGCCCGGCGTCCTTCCCTGGCGGCCAACACCGGCCACCGCGACGGACGACCAACGTGACGGCCGCGCCCACAAGGCCTCGCCACCAAAACAAAACGACTGAGAAATAAACAAGGGCAATGTGAGAAAAAAAGTGGAAAAACAAGAAAATGTCGTAAAATCGGTAAAAATTGAGAGAGATCGATCGAGACGAGATGGAGGTGAAGAGGAGCGGAGGAAGGACCAACAATCAGTTGCGCGCCGTGACGTCGGAGCTGGGCCTTCTTAACAAGCCCGATGGCTCCGCCAAATACACAGCCGGTAGTCGAATCGCCCTCCAATATACAAAATCTCAAAATTCAATGTGCTAATATCGCATTGATCTGCCACATCATCGAGGCAGGCAAGAGCGCTGTGGTGGTTGCCGTTTACGGACCGATTGAAGTGAAGCACAGGGACGAGATCCTGGACCGTGCCACCATCAAGGTCCACTGGAGCCCCTCCAGCGGCACCGGCGGTACCTTTCGCTCTCTTCCACCCCCCCCCCCTCTGCTTTGACTGGCAGTCAGCCCCTACACTGAGCCTGGGCCTCACGCTGGGGTTTGGGTTGCGTTGTCGTTGGTCTTGGTGCCTGCAGGCCCTGAAGAAAGGGAGAAGGAGACAATCGTGGCCAACGTGGTGCAAAACGCCATCATCGCCACCCTCCACCCGCGCACCCTCATAGAGATCGTCGTCCAAGTGCTGCACAACGATGGATGCGTACATGCGCGCCCTCCCCACAGTTTGCTACAGTCCTTCTCACACATGTCTGTGCTCCACACCTGTCCTCCAGATGCTCGCGGCGGCTATCAACGCTACGTGCTTGGCGCTCGTTGACGCCGGCATTCCGCTCAAGTACCTCCTCTACCTGCTCATCACCCGCGCTCGGCGCTTTCCTTTGGGCGCTCCTGTGCTTTCAACTCACTTCACCCGCTCACCCGCTCGCCCGCAATGCAGGTCGTGGATCACTTCAGTGACCTGTGCGATCTCCCAGAACGGCGTGTTTGTGCTCGACCCCGATCTGGCCGAGGAATCGGTAGAGCTCTCTCGCACATCTCCAACACTCGCCTCACTTGGCCATCTCTCAGGTGTCGCTCTCTCACATCATCGTGTGCGTCATCTTGTGGGGTTGTGTTGTGTTGTGTGCGGAGCCAGGCGGCGCGAGCGGTCCTGTTGTTTGCGTTCAACAACCAGAACGACGGGGTGGTGGCGAGTCACAGCGTCGGGGTGCTGCGAAAGAGCGAGGGCGAGGGCGAGGAGTTCTACCTCACGTGTCTCGCCGCCGCCCGCCAGTCAGCCTTCACCCTCTTCTCCTACTACGCCGAAGCCAACAAGGCCCTCTACCAACACCTCCTCTGATCCAAAAAACCCAAAAAAAAAAGAAACATTAAAGTTACACTGGGTCTGATTGGTGCGGAGTTCAGATCGGATAAAATGCGACAAATGATGAAAAGGTTGCGGAATTGTCGGCCGATCGAGAGTACAACGAGAGCCGCAAGTGGGTGGTGCACGACGGCGAAGTAGGTGCAACACAGGAGAGAGGCACCGGTGCGAGATGAAGATGGACGGAAAGCGGGACGAGGAGGACGGCGGGGCCACACCAGCCAAGTCTCTGGAGGACGAGCTGGGCCTCGACAGCCTCACGGAACGGGTGGGCACACAGCAACGGCTGCTCGGCCGCCTGCGGCAACTCTTTGCGGAGGGGCAGTACCGCGACATGGACCTCGAGCCACCACCCGAAGACGCCTGGTACCTAACTAATACTATTTTAATATTTATTTCTTATATTGTTTCTGTGTTTTTACATTCATTGACTTTTGCTGGTTACACCCGTTTATTTACTCATTATTTATTTGTTATTCGTTATTTATTTGGTGGTGCAGGTACAACACATGGCTGTACCGGGAGTTCGTGTGGAAGCGACCACGGTGGCTGGCGGTGCTGCTGCCCATCGTGGTGGTCTGGGTGTCGTGGACCACGGCCATGACCGCCCTCGACGAGTTCCACCTGTTCGAGGACAAGTACTTCATGACCATCACCATGCTCTTCGGTACGTGGCCCACCTTCACGTCGTTCACGTCGCTGCCGTCCCTCTTACCATCGTTTGACCCCACGTACCCACTACACAGCGAGCATGGTGGCCGGCGCGACGTCGGAGGGCGCGTCGGCGGTGGCCTTCCCCGTGATGACCCTCTTCTTCAAAATCAAACCCTCCGTGGCGCGAGGTGCGCGACCAGCTTAACTCATTTACACGACACACGGCACACGACACACAAACCCCTTGGTCTTCCCCTGGCCTAACCTGTTCGTTCCGGTTTGTCTAGACATGTCGCTGATGACGCAGAGCGTGGGCATGAACTGCGCGGCGTTCACAATTTTGTATCAAAAGATCCGGATCGAGCCCAACGCGCTCCTCTTCTCGTCGTGCGGCGGCGCGTTTGGCGTGGTCGTAGGCCTCCAGTGGGTCGCGCCCAACCTGCCTCCCTCCGAGTCCAAACTCATATTTGTCAGGTGCGCACCCGTGCCCTGTGCACTTGGTGTCGCATTGCCTCACTCACTCTTTCACCGCACACGACACCACACGCACACACGCACACACGCCACACACTCCTTCTGATAGTATCTGGCTGGGCTTCGCGGCCGCGCTGTTCTGCCTCAACCTGATCAAGGACAGGGAGGTCCACTTGGTCATCCAAAACTTTAAGTACGCAGCTATTCTGGGCTAAGAGAGACATGTTTTGTTGAAGAGTCAACTCACGCGCGCGCATGTCTTTGCAGCAACTGGCGCGCGGGTGTGCTGATGTTCTTCGGCTTCATCGGCGGCGTGCTGACTGCCATATTCGGAAGGTGCCTAGCTGACACATGAATTCTTGGATGCCGTGGGAGTGAATGTGTGACTCACAACGATCTTCATCTCTCCATCGTCGTCGATGCAATCGCCAGTGGCCTGGACATCTGCACGTTCAGCGTGTTGACCCTTCTGTTCCGAGTCTCGGAAAAGACCGCAACGCCCACCACGGTGGTGCTGCAGGCGTGGAACTGCACCGTCGGCATGCTCGCCAAATTCATTCTCATGGACGGTACGCACGACACACACGGCACGCACCACCACACGCAGGCATCACCGCACACGCACGGGTGCATTGACACCCCAGCATTCGGGCTGCAGGCATGGAGCAGGAGGCTGTGGACTACTTTTGGGTTAGCGCTTCGATTGTGTCGATTGGCGCGCCCATCGGGTCCTTCCTCAGTTCGTTCGTCCACCGCATCGTCCTCGGCATCTTCCTCTACGTGGCCGACGTCGTCCAATTCGTGGCCGCCCTCATCATCATCCCCCTCAACAAACCGTACACTCTTCCCGCACCACTACACGCGTCACGACACGACACACGCACACGACACACACGCACACGACACACGCACACGCAAACACAACACGCCACCGCACACACATGACTGATGCGTGTAACAACAGGTTGGTGATCCTGGTGCTGGGCATCTTGACGCTGTCGTTCGGCGTGTTCTTCGGGATGACCAAGATGGGCGACGTGCTCATGCGCTACGAGAAGAAGCACTACGGCCGCGACCCGGCGTCCATCATGGACGACTCCGGAGAGGACCAGAGCGAGGGGGAAAAGACCAAGATCCTCAAGGTGCAGCCTCTCTACAGCCAGTCGGGCTGACACCCGTGCCGAGGCCCTCCATTTGTAGAATTATGTGTGGTCATCACCTGGTCACCATCATCAACACGGGCGTATCTGGGCCTCATCCCTCCCGCGTTGCGCTGAGCTATATCATCGCCTCCTGTTGATGATGATGCAGGGGTGAGTGAGCCAGAGCTCCCGGCCGAGAGAGACGAGAGACTCCGTCGCATGACCAACGCTGACGTCACCTCTAGTTGGGGCAATAAACGTTCTTGGCCTTCGTTTCATTCATTCACTGTGTCCACACTGCCCAAAGTACCACTCACCATCTTGCGCCTGTCAGCGGCCGCGTAGGCAATCGCTCATCTAATCATTTAACATTTCAAATTAATCGTAGTACGAAGGCATGGAAGCCAAGAAGAAGGGAAAGCAGCAGGCAGAAGTCAAAGCCGGCCCGCCCAAGGCCTTGAAGATGAAGAAGGCCGCCCCATCTGCCGAGACCGTGCGATGGACCTGGCGCAACAACCCCCTCCTCAACGTCGTGCTGCTCCTCGTCGTGCCCCTCCCCTCCATCGCCTTCATGTGGTTCCTCTCCCACTCGTGCACCGACCCGTCCGCCCTCGCCGCCCTGCCCACCTCGTGGCGCGTGAGCCTGCCCGAGTCGGTCGTGTCGCTGCTGGGCCTCGGCGCGGCCGGCGCGGCCGAGGTGGGTCCCGAGCAGGTGTGCAACTGGGCCATGGAGCACCCGCTGGCCCTCCTCAACGTCCTCTTCTTCCTCAACGTCGACGTCCTCTTCTGGCTCATCAGCCTCTTCCAGGGCTCCACCTGGGTTCGTTCACTTCGGACCGCACACGCACACAACACCGCACACACACACACAACACCGCACACAGTCTTACTCACAACCAAACGCGCGCGCACGCACAGCTCATCGACCCGTACTGGACCATCATCCCGGTGCTCATCGCGCATTTCTTCGCGGCTCACCCCGCCGGTACGCCTCTTTGCGTGTTGGCCTGTACCGGTCCAGGCCTTGCTGACACACAACACGACACACACACACACACACGACACACGCAACCTCCCCGATCGTGCCCGCAGCGACGTTTGACCCGCTGCGCTCGTCCTTGTCCCTCGGACTCGTCTGGCTGTGGAGCATCCGGCTCACCCACTCCTACTTCCGCAGGTGACACTTTTCCCGTCACCTTGTGCCCATCTCTCCTACCTACTCGTGACACCACCGCACACACCGCACACACCGCACGCACACCGCACGCACACCGTCTGGCTGTGGAGCATCCGGCTCACCCACTCCTACTTCCGCAGGTGACACTTTTCCCGTCACCTTGTGCCCATCTCTCCTACCTACTCGTGACACCA
>LQHA01000436.1:0-10914 GCA_001567625.1 Acanthamoeba polyphaga | reverse complement strand
TGCCAAGATGAGCAGCAGATCAAAGAAGACGGAGGCAACCCTGATTGATGTGAGGAAGGGACTGTGGTACCTTGAGTATGAGGAAGACTGTAACTACGCATGGTATGAGGGAGGTGGGTGTGAGTGTGTGTGCATTGGAAATTGTGTTGATGGAGGTGTAATTAAAGGGGGGGGGATTAAATTAAATGTGCCATTGCATGGGGGGAAACGCATGTGCGTGTGTGCAATCATGCTTCACACAGCACTGACAATGGCGTTCATGGTGGTCTTGTAATTAACAGAGATGTGGGACACCACCCCACCTTGAAATATGTGAGATTAATTCACTGTGCAAGTGTATCTGCTGATCCAGAGCTGGTGTGTGTGGTTGACTGTGTAATGGTCTATGCTGCCAAAGATCTCAGCAAGCAACGGGTCACATTCTGTGAAAAGAAGGAGGAGCATAATGTTCACTACTCTGATCTCAATTGGGAAGCAATGACCACAATGCTGACAAAGGGGGCCAAGGACAAACCACAGATCTGAACTTTCTTGAGTACGTCCTCCTAGACCCTTCATTTCATACAACACGTCACAGCAAATCAAAAAATGTGATTAATTGCATTCTGGAATATGTTGCATGAAGTGTGTCATCAATTTTTGTATTCCAGAATACAAAAATCACTGTATGTGCATAAAGACAACTGTGATTTGTATTCTAGAATACAAATCACCTTGCTACTGTATTCTAGAATACTAAATTTGTACACCAGCCATGCAGAGCATACTGAGACACTTGTCAATCAGAGCCTGGCTCAACAACACTTGCCCCACATTCCAGAGGCTGCACATGCCAAAACCAAGGCAGGAAAGAAGTGCAAGCACACACCACTGTGAGTGGAGAAGCAAGCCATTTCTGATGAGGAGGAGGCAGAGGCAGAGGCAGAGGAGGAGGAGGTGGATGAGGAAGTGGAGGGGGAAGCACAGTCCAGTGACAAGGAAGAGCAGGTGAGTAGGAAGGCACACCGCAATGACAAGGCCAAACCCAGTTCAAGCAACAGTGAACTGGAGGAGCTCAACATCACAACAGCACCACGCCTGCACAAAGCACCTCCAAAGGCTTCTGATACACACTCACAAGCAAGCCTCCAGAAGGTTGCCGCCCCAGCACCATCTCCACTCAGCACCAAGAGGTGAAAGAGTGCACCATCTGGCTGGCCCACCTTTGCTACCACTGAGGAGGACATTGTTGTCCACGTTCCAGCAGCAGCCGCCACCCCAACCAAAAAAACCTCTCAGTGTGAGCAAGAAGGTACCCCCTATGTTTGTGCTTGCAGTTCATTCCACACCTTACATGCCATGGTTTTTGCAGAGGAGGTGCAGTTGGTGACAGAATGGAACTCATCAATGGCCAAGGACCATCTCATCTTCTACAGCAAGAAGGCAAGTCCCCTGTGGTTTCATAGACCAGAACACAAAGCAGCCCCATTTCTCATCAGGCCTGTTGATCCAAGCATGGTTCGCCAAATCATGGACAGCATCATCTCTAATCCACTGGCAATAATCAAGCCCTTCTTCACTGTTGTGATCTGCAGCAAGGGTATGTACATGAATGAATGAGGCAGAGTGGGTGCCTGATCCCCAGGGACACTGTCAGTGCACCCTTACCACTGTCTACTGGTGGCCTGATTACAGTGTGCAGACTGTCCAAGAGGTGACTCTGCTTGCAGCACGCCAGAACTCTGATGGCTCCCTTTGTTCAGCCATGAAATTTCGTGATAAGGTATTACCTTGCTTCCATCTTACAGGTCATTGTCACTGCTAAACTTTAACTGTGGGTTGTACAGCTGGCCATTGTCTGTGCCCAGTACCTCAGGCAGCTGCACAAGGAAAAGGAGCAGTACAACCTACAGCATGGCAACTTCCCTGGCTGCCACAAGTGGACTGCCAACGGCAAGAGCCTGACCGCCACCTCCCTCAGGCTCAATCCTCAGAGTCTTGACCCAATCTTCCAGCTGTGCACAACCACAATGATGTCTTCACACTCATCAAAGCCCTTGTGACCAGAACTGATCTCCCTGGCCTAACATGATCTCCTGAGCTCAAGCCCATCACTGCTGTCACGCACTTCAAGGTGCTACAAGGGCTTGATGTCTCCTCAAAGGTGTTGCTACTCCTCAAGGTCTACAAGGGCTAGCTCAACTGGAAGGCCATGGAGAACAAGGCAAACAAGATCAAGGCCAGGACCAAGGTCATGGCGGCGTTGATGCTGGTCCTCAAGAAGAGCTGGGCTGACCTGGTGCAGCAGCTCAGTGCAGAGCAGCTGGAGCAGTTCATGCACCAGTGGGCCGATTCCTTCCACAGGATGCAAATCAGCAAGAAGGAACTCCCCACCAACTTCAAGGAGCATGCCATCACCATGACTTCCACCCAGCCAGTCACAGACATCAACCCAAGCAAGTTCTGGACTCACACCTTCACCAACAAGTCTGTCATCATGTCCTGCAACATTGCCATCAGAGACTACACCATTTCTCCTCCTCACAAGCACTTTCATACGTTCTTCACCTTCTTGCTGCAAGCTCATTCTATTCCAGAATACACTCTCACTCTTTCCTCCACAGCACTTGTGCTCATCAACCTCCCCTACAGTCTGGCACCAGCAAAACAGATTGCTGATCCCAACCACTGGGACATGCAGCCCTTTCCTGCACACAACATTCACCAACTCCTCAGCACCATCAAGTTCCTCAACAAGTCCAAGCACTTCATTGTGGTGATCTTCTGCAAACACTCCATGGCGGCAGACTACATTGCCCTACTTGCCACTGAGGATGAAGTGATGCCATGCACTGCCATGGGCTGCCCCAGGTCATTCCATGCAAACTGCAGTCTTGCCCTCCCCAACAGTGACCATGTCTGCATGCAGGCGTGCTGGGACAACGTCTCCACCACCACCTCCCAGTAGACACCATCCACTTTTATTCCTGTTTTTGGGTTCCACTTCAAATTGCATTCTATTCCAGAATACAGTGTTTCATGAACCTCCAAGCCAAGTTGCTACAGTTCCACACTTGTAGTTCATATTAACCCATCGTTTTGTTTGGTATTACATAGGGAACATGTCTTACTCCCCCTGTTTGCTCACTGTGGTGTGGCCACCAATACTGGTGCACACAGCTACCACTCAGATTTATGCCCCTACTGTGAACCATAACCCTCAAACCCACCATTTTTTATCCTCTGTTGCACGGTTGGTTTGGAACATGGATTTATTCCTACTTAGTTGGTGATATCCCACAAGCCCACAGTTTGATCTTCTGATCCACTCACCTGGCACCAATCAGGGCAAGAAAGAATAAGTGAATGAACTAGGGGAGCAGACCAGAAGAGCCAAGGGGCAGTACAAGGAGGTAGTTGTTGATCTGCACAGAAGTTACTTTGTATGAGTGGCCATGAAGGGTAGTCATGCACTTGTTGCTTTCACCCTTAAGGTGAGTTTTCCATACCTAAGGTAGGAACACAAAAATTGCGTGCCTGAGCTGCCTAGATGTAAACATTTTGGGTACCGTAAATGAATAAAGACACATTAGCAGGCATGTTCTGGCTAGCAGTTGGGATGGGCAAGAAGGAGGGCAGTGAGAAGGTTTTGTGGTAGTGTTTTTATTGGGTGAACAGCAATCACACAGCAGCACCCTCAGAGTTGAAGAGGTACTCAGCAGTAGTGTGCTGTAGCTCAGCAGTTCTTGCTGCAAAGTCTGCTAGATACCTATGTTTGTGGTCTTCATGAGCCCTCGCCCAAGTGCATGACATTTGTGCCCACTTGGTCAGGCAGACGTGGAATTGATGGGTGTGAACCTGAGAGCCTCAGAGTTGTGGGCAGTGATGGTGTTGGTGACATGCTGGTTGATGGTGGTTCGCATGAGGAGGTGGGCAACTATCATGTGCTGCTGCTGCCCAAGCCACCATGCATGGCACATGGCCTGGCAGTCAGTTGCTGGATTCCAGCTTGACTTGACAAAGATGACCTTGGTCACCTGCTGTAGGTTGATGCCCACAGCACACACATCAGTGGAGAGGAGGAGCACACCAGGCAGGGTCAAGCTGAGGAACTGTGTGAGTTGCTCAGCACACTTCTTGGCAGGGATGCAGCCTGATACCTCAAGGATATCAAGGTTGTGTGGGTGTTGCTTGTGAAGTTGGTGCCTGAGGATGGCAAAGGTGTGCAGGTGCTGCCCAAACACTGCCAGCTTCCTCCCCTCATTGAAGGTGCATTGCACCTGCCTGTGGGCATGAGATGTGTGGGTATCAGAGGGCACATTGAGCTTTATCTTGGTGGGTTTGCAGTTGGCAACTGAGGAACATGTACCTAGCAATGTAGCTGGTCTTGGCGGAGTGTGGTAGGTTGGCCCAGGTATCAGGCATTGACATGACTGCAGGCGCCTTGTGGTGGACAGCAAGGCCTGCAGGTGGAAAGTTGATGCTGTTGAGCACTTCCTTCCACTTTTCCACATCACCAGGAGCAGCACTGGAATGGTGGGAGAAGAGTTGCTTGGGTGCCTGCTTGCTCCAGTTGGCCTCCATCCACTGGTGCATGGTAGGCAGGTTGTGGAAGTCCATGAGCTGCCTCTTGTTGATGGCACTGATCTGGTACAACCACAGGGGGATGGTGAACCAGTGCTGAGCAATGATGAGTGTGAGGTGTGTCTTGAGCATTGTTTGATCAGGTGCCAGCCCAGCACACCCTGCAGTGAAGATCTTGTGCATGACCATGTCAGGTGCCTGAGGTTAGAGGTATGTGATGTGGAGGGTGATATCTGTAGAGGAGCAAGGTGAGGGATGTGGATGTGTGTGAGGCATGGACAAGAAGGGTTTGCTGGTGTACCTGGAACTGCTACCAGAGGGCTCTTGTCCCTGTTGAGGTCGCCCTTGAGTCAACAAATGCAGAACTGGGCCAGGGCACTTTTGTGGAAGAAGTGGCATGTGCACTTTCCAAAATTGCTCATGTTGTTGAAGATCTTCAGGTAGCTGAGGATGTTATCCTTGCTGGTCTTGAGTGGGAAGCCTGGATGGAGTGCAACAGTTAGAGTTGTGGTGGAGTGGTGTTGTGCTGTTAGAGGGGACTATCACAGGTCAGGAGGGGCTTAGGTACCAGTCATGCCAATGGCAAGTTCGCTCTTGACCTTCATGGCATGTTGGAAGTGGCTGGTCTTGTCATCCTTGAGGTTCTGCATCTTGTCCCACACGACTTGCTGCCAGATTGGCTTGTGCAACTGTGCAAATGAGATGTAAAACAAAAGAAGTGGTTGGTCACAAGCTGTTCTGGCATGCAATGGAGAAATGGAAGGCAAAGTACGCAGGGCTGGGGCAGTGCATCATAGGTAATGATGACCATGTGCATCTCATCCAAGGAACGCTTGTTCTTATTCATGAAATCCTGAAGTGCCTTGCTGCTTGGACAGGCAATGACATGGCTTGGCTTGGTACCCAGCCATTTGCACACCTCCTGGCACCAGTTCTCAACAACCAGGGCACCTGGAGCTACAACAAGTGTAGGCCATTGTGGATGTGCTGCCAAGGCTGCAAGAACCATGACTGCATAAGACAAATGGCATGCACACATGCACGCACGCACACAGGCACATGCTCCTGATCAAAAGGGGGTATCTGGGGAGGCAGGGGGGAAGGCGAGTCTGAGGTACCTGTTTTGCCCAGGCCCATGTCATCAAAGAGAAAGCAGCCACCAAACTGAGGCGTTTGCTCACACTTCAGGATGAAGTCCACTCTGTCCTTCTGGAATGGCAGCAGCTTGCCTGTGAAGCAAGCTGACCTGCAGGGGGGGGGGTTATACAAGAGGTGAGACACTGTGTTTGCAACATGCAATGCACAGCTATTCAAGGTTTGGAAGCTACCTTGACTGCAGCTCAGTGGAAGGAAGGTTGCTGCTGTCATCCTTGTGCTCCAAGGGTGGGTCAATGGTGGGGAGGATTGTAGGTGGTGGTGAAGGGGAATCTGAGGCTGGCTCAACAACCTCAGGCATGGACCTAACACAAAGATTGTAGCTCAAGGCAGCTTTGAGGGCCTCATTGGTGACCAAGGCAAAAGTGGCCAGCTCAGCAAGCAGAAGAGCATAGAGCTGGTCCGGCACCTTGGCACTCTGCAAAGAGGTGGTGCTCTGTTTCTTGGTGAGACTGCTGTGCAGAGCAGCCTGCAGATCCTTGGGGAGGCAGGAGGTGCAGTAGTACTTGCCACTCTCACCCTTTTGGCCCCACCCAAAGGGGAACATCACTGCCTTGCAGGTGCAGCAGTTTGGGCTGGCCTTGAGGAGGCACAACACCAGATGCTGATGTTCATCTTCATTGAGCTTGAGCATGGCCTTGCCTGTGATGCTGGTCCATGTGTCCCACCTGAGCCCACATGCCTGTGCTGACAGCAGGTGAAGCTGCATCAGGTCCATCATGGCCTCCAGTGGTTGAATGTTCTCCTGCAAGGCAAGGATGAGATGTGTGCATCAGTGTTGGTGCTGGGCACCTTCCTCATGAGCTAGGGCAGGCATGAGAGGTCAACAGGCAGAGAAGGTACCTGGCAAAGGAGAGCAAAGTAGGAGGCATTGTCTTGACACTTTTGTGCTGCACTGAGCTGGTGAAGAGTGTGAATGAGGGTGTGAATCATCTCAGGTATGCTGCAGTGTGCAAGTAGGGCCATGTCATGCATTGTGTCCTGCAATGTGGGAATACACACATGATGAGCAGCATGAAGGAGTAGCCATCAACTGGGATTGAGCTTTTGAGTCATGCCTGGACTGACATCTCAGGCACCAAGCGCAGGAGGCACCACAGCAGCTGCAGCAAGTGTCATCCTGCTGACATGCTGGTTCCCATGGGCACCATCTCCTTGATAGAGCTAAGGTCTGACATCAGGAGTGGCCAGTCCACCACAATGCAGTCAGCCTAGTTTATGGCACAAGGTAAAACGCAGCACTTAGGGCACTACACAAACAACCATTTATGCACTGGCAAGAAGGAAGAGGACATACTGCAGTCTGAACTGCGTACCAGGTGCCTGGGCGGATGATGATGAGGTCTCCAGGATACTGGTTGAGCACAGCCATGCGCACCTGATTGATGAGAGACACACACACACACACATGCACACACACGCACACACACATGCACACACACACATGACACAAAAAAGGCATGTGGTGCTAAGGATGAGCAAATGTTGGTAGTATGGTGAGGTTTGGTGCCTTACATGAAACTTGTTGGAGGTGCCACTGTTCATGAAGAAGTTCAGCCTCAATTCATCAAGCTCGTTCTTCACTGGGACTTTGGCCAGGACAGCAGACTGCTTCACCATCTTGAGCATCTGTTGTGTGGTGCAGCTTGTGAGCTGATCCCATCATAAACTGCTGGGGATGAAGCAGATGGTTCCAGGTACCTGTTGGTGTTGCCCTGTGTGGTCTACAAGAAACCAGCAACAAAATGGCACCTGGGCTGGTCAGCGATCTGCCTGCTTTCTGTTTGCCCAGGGCTCCAGTGTCTCACCAAGCAACAACAAGGCCATGGTGAGGTTGCAGGTGGCTAGGCGGAAGGAGAGACTGTGCAAACAGGACAAAGGTACATATCAACCATGAGATGGAGTTCACAAGCTGATGCCCAGACAAGCAAGAATAGCAATGCATCAACTTACTGAATTTACAGCAGGCAACTGGGAGATGACATTGGTTGACCAATGGAACCAGCACTCTTCACACCCTTGTTTGTTGAGCACCTCACTCAGTCATTGGCTGGTGTGCAAGCTCAGTGGCAGGCTGGTGAGCATGGGCACCCCCTTCTCCACATCAGGGTCAAAGCAAAGCTTCTGCATCCCTCCTGCCAACCACTTGTCAGTATCTTGACTGGTACCTCGCACAAACACCTGGAGTGTTTGGCACAAAGTTGAGCCTGTGATTGGGAAATGAGGGGAATTGCTAACCAGCAGCACAAAATCTGGCTTTGGCATTCAATGAGCAGGTTGGTACCCTCAGGGTCATTGGCAAAGGTGAGGAAGCTATCCAGTAGCTTTGATGGTCATGTGATTGGTGCTCCCCAGGCCTTCACATTGTTGTGATCTGCCTTGTGGTGTTCAAGCATGTCTACTCTGCTGGATGCGCTGATCTGGCCAGCTAGGATGTCTTGGCTGGCCATTGTTGAGGTGATTGAATTGATGAGGCTGTGGAGGTGTGAAATAGAGGATGGTGAGTAGGAGTGGCGGCATCATAGGCATGTCCATTATGGTGAGAGAGGTTGGTACCTTGCCACTTGTGTGGTGTTCAGAAAGCCTGCTGCCATGATGGCAATCTTGTGCCTGGAATGCTGAAACAGCTCTGCCCCAAATTGCTGGTGCTCAACAACTGCCGCCCAGTCCTTGACAACTGCCTCGTTCAAGCAGGTACCATACGACTTAGCACCTTCACTCAGCAGCCTTTTCTTGCTACCATAGCCATCCTGGTAGGATGTGGATGGAGGTTTGGTCTAAAGAACCACAGAGAGGTGTAGGTGAGTGGGTGAGCTCTTGTATGTGTGCATGCAGGTGTGTGCAGAGGCTTTGTGCAGTTTGCATTTTATGTTGCCAGTTTTAGTGATTGCACAGCAATGATGCTCATCATTAGGCATGTTGGTTTCAACTATACCCCTTTCTTGGTGCTGTGGCTCCTGCCACGGGCACTTGCTTGTGCTGCCACACATGCATGCACACATTGAAGACATAAGCACTTAGCTGTGGTGGTGGTAGAAGGGTTTAGCACCTTTTTTGCTGGCCTCCTTCTCCTGGATGTGGGGTGATTGGTGCTTGCCACTGGTGGTGGTTTTTGTAGTTGCCTGCTCTTCTTCCTCTTCTTCGTTGTCCTGCTCCTCCTCACCTTCCTCCCCTTCCCCCTCTTCCTTGTCTTCCCCCTCACCTCCTTTGCCTTCCTTGTCACCACCTGTTGCCTTGCCCTTTGCTGCCTTGGTTGGTTGGGAGGTTGCCACCTTGGCAGGCTTGGCAACAGGCATGGCTGGTGCTTTGGCCTTCTTCGCTGGCTTCATCTCTTCAACGTCAGGGAATTCCTCCTCACTACCTTCCTCCTCATCCTTGTCACTAGGTACATCCTCATCTTTCACCTTGCCCTTCACCACCTTGGTCAGTTGGGAGGTTGCTTCCTCACTCTCCAGGATGTGCTTCCTCTTCTTCTTCTTCCTCTCCTTCTCCTTCTTGCTGATGTCATCCTTGTTGATATCCATTTGGGAGGCAAGGATGTCAGGTGAGGCTTGGAACAGTTGTGAGGGCTCCTCATCCAAGTTGATGTAGGTTGGTTGGGTGCCTATTACAACACAATAAGGCTATGCATCAGTTCCAAAGGTGCTGTTGCTTAGGAAAGGTATCACATACCTGTGTCCACCCAAGTCCTGTTCCCTGAAGGCAATGGGGCTGGCAGTCTGGCAATGTGCAGCACCAGCACATGTGGTCTGCCTGAAGGTGTGAGATGAGTATCACATAAAGGCAAGAGTGAGTAACACTCCACACAGCTTGTGCATGCACACAAAACCTCACAATGGGTACCACTTGTGAGTGCAAAGCCTGACAGACTGGGGTAAGGCAATAAGGCAGCCCCAGGACGCAACCCTGCCCTCCCACCAAATGTACCTGGCAAACCAGCTGACACATGATTGGGAGCAATGCACTCAGCGACATGCAACAAACAACACACAGAAAGGCAGGTGCGTGGTCACAACTACATACCAAAGCTTCCCATAAGTGCCATCTGCTGTGCTTGAAGTACCATCATCTGTAACTGGCTGTTACTCTCACACAGGACTCTCAGTTCTTCTTCATACTTTTCTGTGAGTTGGTGGACCTCCTCATGTAGTTGAGGAACTTGTGAAGTGTCAAGTTGGTGAGCCCAGAAGTAAAGCACAACACCAGTGCCATAAAGCCAGTAAGGTACCTGTAGCTCATGCTCTCACCTGGCTGTTGCAGCGGCCACAAGCACCAGGCACCTCCTCCTCTTCCTCATCCACCACTGGCTCCACAAGTTGCTCAAACTTCTCTTTGACCTTGAGGTACATGTCCTCATTGACAAGGTACACCCAAACAGGCTTCTTCTCAATGGCAGCCACGTTCCTGCACAACCATTCAAGAGCTTCACTGCCAGTCCAAACAAAGTTCCATTCCAGCACTTCATCTGCACAACAAATCAGTGTGCATGAGATAGCTTGGCACCATGGCGCAGTACAGGTTTCTACATACCTTGATCTTGGACACCATAGAACTTGGTTCTGCTGAACAGGCAGTTGACTGCCTCCAGATCCTTGGCACATTCAATGCAAAACAGCATCATTGATTTCATGGCTTTGCCACTGTTCTGCATGGACTGCCATGCACCACCTTCGTCATGCAAGCAAATAATGGACATGTGGGAAGGTGGGTGGTGGAGCAACATACCAAGTACCTCCACGCCATGTAGAGCAGCAGGTTCGTCCTAGCCTGCTTCTCCTTATTCAGTGGCCAAACCTCCCAGTCCAACTCCTGGTCAATGGACTTGAAGTCACACTGCACAACTGGAAATGAAAAGAAAACATTAGGTGGGCATCAGGTACAACACCACAAGCCTCACAGAATTGGGGGGGGGGCGAGGCTATACCAGGTAGCAGCAAGCCACCTGTGCAAGGCTGACAATGCTCAAGGAAGAGAACTTGGTAGGCATTTTGTTGTAGGCCGTTTGGGTTACCAAGTCCTCCATCACACACACCTCATAAAGATGATGTGAATCAGTAAAGTGAGTGGACACTGTGAAAGGGCCTGGTCCTTGTCTCCATCACATACACAAGCTTCATGTCATGGAAGTGGTAGCAAAGCACATCTGGATGGAGTGTGAATGCAAGGTTGCACATAAGTACAACCATGAAAGGCAAA
>LQHA01000435.1:0-10924 GCA_001567625.1 Acanthamoeba polyphaga | reverse complement strand
GTATTAAGGTGGCGCGGAGACGGAGTCGATCTAGCACCGACTCCCAATCGGCTACCGACACGTAGGGCCGATTGTGTCGACGTGTCAACCAATAGGCACTCTCCAAGCGTCAGATAAATACGGCACCAACACACACTCTCTTTGTCTTCGTCTCCACCACTTCACAATAAACACACTCTTACACATAACCTGCGCACTACTCGCAATACTCTGCAGTGTCAGAGAGGTTTTTACCCTCAACTCTGCGTGCAGCTGCCCGCGCGCATCTCGAAGAGGCTCCTGGCCCGACGCTTGCGACGACGCACCAAACTGCGGCGCTCTTCCCCATCGTCGCCATCGTCATCGTCGTCGTAGTCTTGTTCCTCTGGCTCAGTCATCTTCTTCTCCTCCTCCTTCTTTTCTTCTTCTTCTTCTGTTCTCCTCTTCTTCGCCTTCTTCTTGCTGTTGCTCTTCTTCTTCTTCTTCTTGCTCTTGTCCTTCTTCTCTTTCTTTTCTTCCTCTTGGCGCTTCCTCTTCCTCGAGAGTGTTGTCTGGCTTTGGTCGTCCCCTTCGTCCTCGATCTCATCATCGTCATCATCGTCGTCGACGTCATCTTCGTTGTCATCGTCGCCATCGTCATCGCTGCGATCGTTGTCGCTCTCTTCATTCTCTGCGCTCTCCTTCTCCTCCTTCTCCTCCTTCTCCTTCTTCCTCTTCTTCTTCTCCTTCTTCTCCTTCTTCACGCGCAGTCGCTTCTTCTTCTGCTTCTTGGTCTCCGCGAGCAGCTTGCTCAGCTCCTCCCTCAACGCTCCCACCTCCTCGCTCAGCTTCACCACCGTTTCTGCACCACACGACACGACACACACGACAAACCGCACACGCACACATGACACACACGACACGACACACGACAGGTGTCAGGAATTGGTCAGGTGTGGTGTGTGCGATCGACCGCACCGGCGGTGAGGTCGATCACGGTGGCCTTGCTCTGACGGGCGGACCGCGCTCGCCCGCGTCCGACGGCTGTCTCGAGCGCCTTGCGAGCCTCGACGAGGGCCGACTCGGCGCGGTCGTCGATCAGCCGGCGGCGCAGCGAGCCCAGGGCCTTGATCTCGTCCTCGCGCGCGCTCCAGTGCTGGAAGGCCTTCTCGCCCTCCTCCGTCCACTCCAGCTGCCAACCGTTCGCTTCCTCTGCGGTAGCGCATGATTTTAGATTTTTATTTTTAAAATGTATATTATTGTATTTTCAGATATAAATACCATAATTAAAAAGAAAAATACAATTCGATGATATTTATGGTAAAAAGAGACAATAATGATTGTTTGCGTACCGACGGTGGTGAGGCCCAGGTACTCGTAGTCGCTGAAGACGGCGGCGGCCGGGTCGGACTCGTCGGTGGTGGCGCGCTTAAGGGTGACAAAGGGGAAGGCCAACCACCCCTTGCGCGACTTGGCTGTTTGCGTCGACTGTCACCGCACACGACACAACACGCACCGCACACACCAACCGCAAAACACTCGGTCAGGGCACATCGACAGGCTAGACCCTAGATTGGGGAGGGAGTACCATGTGCTTCCAGGCGATGAGGAGGAGCAGGTCAAGCCACGCCAGCAGCTGGTCCTCCGGGTCCGGCTTCACCACCACCAGTTCGGCCTGAGAGTCCGTCGACCCCTCCTGTTGCTGCGGCTGAGGCTGTGCCTCGGCGCACGCCCTCCAATGCGCCGTGTACTGCAGAACTCGATCAGACCATGTGCGCACACGCGACACGACACGACGACCAACGACACGACACGCACACGACAAGACGTGCCTTGTAGGCGAGGGCGAAGAGGTAGGCCTTGCTCTTGACCCAAGCGGCGCGATTGCTCTTGTGGCCCTCGCCGAGGGAAAAGACCCGCTTGAACGAGCCACCCTCGGTGGGGCACAGGGCGGAGTGGTCGTAGACGAACTTGACCCACCACCACAGGGAGTCGACGCGGTGCTGGCTTCCGCCGGGGTGGAGGTAGAGGCCAGCCAGGTCGGTGAAACGACAGCGTAGCGCCTCTGTAGCCAGAACAGAGGAAGAAAGAGCCCAGGCCCCATCAGCTTCTGGGGCTTACCTTGTTCTGCAAGAAATCTTTTGCTTCAACTTCTATTGAATGAAGTCAAGAGCTCAACATACCAGCAGCCTTGGCCAGGGGAGTTGTAGAAGTAGTTCTGGTGGCCATCTACAGCAAACCAAGACAAACTTTTGTGCCAACTTGTGTTGTTGAGTAGAAGCGTGGGTTGGGTTGGGGGGGGAAGTATTGACAAGCCAACGCCCAAAGGGAGACAAGGCCTGACAGTCCAGAGAACAGCCAGGTTTTCTGAAATGTGAGTGGCCAGACCCAGATTTGCCCGCTCAGCGATTGGCTCTCTACATGTGCTGGGCGGTGGTTGGATAGACGTCTGCGTGGGTCGTGGTCACGGTCGTGGTCGTGACGGGGCTGCTCGTGGTGGGGATGACCCTCGACGCAGGGTCCACGCCTTGCTTGAGTAGCCGACCCTTCTCCTTCTTGGCCTCGTTGCCCGTGATGGAGCCCATCAGTTGCGTCATCGTGCCCTTCAACTTTTGGCCCAGCGTGGCGTGTGATGCGTGGTGGTGGTAGGTCTTGGTCGCACCTCCCGCCTCGCGCGAGGCCACCACCACCGGCCGCGCCACCAACGCCGGGTCCTTCACCAGCACTTCCTGCATTGCATTGCAACCAATTCCACGTTAACGTCGACTCACATTCCAGACAGTCCAGGGGGCGGCCGACCTGGTAGGTGACCGGGTGTTCGGTCGTGATCTCGGTCTTGTGAATCGGCTCGATGTGCCGCTCTGTCTCGCGGATGATGGGCTGAATGTGGTGTTCGTGGTGGATGATCTCCGGGTGCTCACGCACCACCTTCTTCTCCACCACCGGCGGGTCTTCGACGATGACCGTTTCTGGCGCGACGCGCGGCACCAGGTCCGACCCGGTCGTGGTGCGCGGGTGATATTGATGATGATGCTGGTCCAGTAGGTCGGGCTCGTTGACCACCACCTCGCGGTGGGTGACCGGGTGCTCGGTGGTGACGACGGTTCGGTAGACCGGCTCGACCACGCGCTCGGTCTCGTGGATGATGGGCTGCACGTGGTGCTCGTGGCGCACGACCTCGGGGTGTTGCACGACGATGTCCTTCTTCACCACGGGCGCGTCCTGGTGCACGACCACGGCCGGCTCGATGACTTCCTCAATGTGGACTCGCGGCAGGTGCGACATGAAGATGAGAAGTAGAGAAGAAGAAGTAGAAAGAGGAAGACGAAGGTCGTGGCAAAGGTGGCGGTTAAAGATGAAGAGAGAGCGCGGGAGCTCCTCGCACTCTCGTGTGCGCTGGATCAACGCCCAACGGCTTGGCCATCTCGCAGGAGGTGACGGTCGTGTCCAGCACCGTTGGGCGCTTTTCCGGCTGGTTCCACACGAAGCCTAGGGAATGTCACGGTCATCAGGCTCCTGCTTTGATAAAGAAGGTGGTGCCGGTTCGTCAACAAGGCCGGGCTCTGAGGGCTTGAAGCGTTCAAGGGGTGTGGCGTCATCCATCTCGAAGGGGATGTTTAGCGCCTGATTGCACCATTTGGTCGAGATTCTGGCTCTATCGAAGAGGGAAGGGAATGGATGGCCACAGAATCGAGATGGTGTTTGTGGGTTTATTGCAGAGTTGATGAGACCCCAACAAATCTAATTGAGATCGTGCATTGATCCGCGGATGGTGGGAAGGAGTGCAGCATTTAGAGCTGGCCGCAGTCGGCGATGGTGACCTTCTTGGCGGTGGCACCAGACTGGGAGCCGACCTTCTCCATGGCCTTGATGACGTCGAGGCCCTCGATGGCCTTGCCGAACACGGTGTGCTTGCCATCGAGCCACGAGGTCTCGGCAGTGCAGATGAAGAACTGCGAGCCGTTGGCTGCAGGAGAGAATGGCGATCAATTAATTGCACATTCGAGTAGTGGGGGGCATGCTCGTTGTGTTGCTTTTTGACGATTAACGTACTGTTGGGACCAGCGTTGGCCATGGACAGGGTGCCGAGGCCAGAGTGCTTGATCTTGAAGTTCTCATCGGCGAACTTGGCACCGTAGATGGACTCGCCACCACGGCCGTCACCGCGGGTGAAGTCGCCACCCTGGCACATGAAGCCGGGGATGATCCTGTGGAAGGAGCTGCCCTTGTAGTGGAGGGCCTTGCCCGAGCCACCCATGCCCTTCTCACCTGTAGAACGAGGCTTTGTTAGGCGATGATCGAATGATCCATCACTGAACAATTAGATTGAACCAGATGGGGAGCGTACCAGTGCAGAGAGCGCGGAAGTTCTCGCAGGTCTTGGGGGTCACGTCCGAGTAGAGCTGTACAAGAGAAGATCAACAGTTAATGAATGTTTTGTACAAGATATCTACGAAGATGATCCGCGCAGCACAAGATCCAGTGCGATCCCTTCCTCCCCACCACATCTGGTGGTTCAAGAACAACCATCCCTCCCTTCTTCTACCGCCTCTTGGCCTGTATTACACGTGTAGAGACGAAAGAAGAGGGTGCGATGTTGTACCTCGAAGACGATGCGGCCAGCAGCGTTACCGCCGATGGTGATGTCGAAGAAGACGCGGGGGTTGGACATGTTGATGAGATGTGGTGTAGCGACAACAAGAAGATAGGCCGGCACCGTCGCGGCCCTCAAATACCCCGCGACCAGCGTGCCGTTACTTGTCGAGTGTCGACAGGAAACATGTCCGCACTCAGCGGCTTAGTTACTGCAGACACAATGCGAGGTTACTATGCTCCATAACGGTGGACATTTGCGAGGAAACTACGCTCCATAGACATGTATTGACACATAAGCAAATTTGGTAACCATCCATAATTAGAGATTTTGCCGACAACGACCGAGCGGTCGCGGCATGGCGCGCTGGCACCACCGTGAGCAGGCAGGACACGACATGACATGACATGGTGTGACATGACATGACATGACTTCTGTCACTCCTGCTTCTCTCTCAATAAATAAATGGGCACACCATGTGTATCAAACCACATCATGAACAACAACATGGATGATGCTCCACATGACCCACAGATTGCTTGTGGCTGCAGACCTACAATTCTGGCTGGCTGTAGCCAAGAGCAAGCCAGTGAAGTTTACCAACGTCTACGTCGGAGGAATCAGCTGGTTGGTGGTCATGCCCCAGAAGACCCCACTGACTTTTCACTTGAGACAGGCTGGGGTCTGGAATGTGTCTTTGGGACCCTGCGAACCAATGCCAGCCATGATCATGAAGGCCAGCTAATGGGGACTCCTTATCCCCGTGTCAGCATGCAGAGTATGTTGCTATGTTCTTTATTCTGCTTTTAATCATTGATTTTGACACATGACACACACTGACACACACTGACACACACAGACCAGCATGGTGAGAGATGCCGGCCCAACATGCACAATGTGGTGCGCATGGCTGCTGGTCTGCCAGTAGCGCTCTGTTATGGCAGTGCCCAGTGCTCAGAGGCATCCCACCTCTGTGAAATGTCGTGGCGTGTGGTGTATGGCCACTCGGAGGCCATACACCAGAGGTGTGTCAATCCTCGTCATACCCTGCTCGAGCCCCGCCCCACCAACGTGCAGAGACGGCAGTGCTCCTGGGCGGCAACCTACTTCGATTTTGCTCTTGCACAGCCTGAAGTCCTGGCGGGCTGCCAGTGCCGCTCGACTCCACCATGTATTTCTTTCGTGGTCACCGGGCCACGGACAATCACCTCCTTTTATTACCGCCAACTGGCGGCTGTGCGTGCACTCCTCATGGCGCTCAACAACGCCGAGGACAACGCCACGGGTGCACTTCCGCCACTGGTGGAGATCTATCCCGACGTCGGCGACCTCCTCCGCTACGCCGGCAAGTTCTCGCGTCACGGCCACTACTGAGCCGGCAATCTCTATACCAATGTGTATGAAACAACAAATGACAAATATATATGTAAATAAAAAGACTTCATTACACAATTGAGTCTCTCTGAAACTGTCGCTCTCTGACCACGGGTGGGCAGGCGGGCGGGCGAGCGGGCGCACGTCAGAGTTCTTCTTCTTCTTCTTCTTCTATCGGGGACGTTAGTTACGGTCGACCCGTTTTCGTTGATCCTCTTAGGCGACTAGGCTCCAGGAGCCTGACAGACACATGTGTGTGTGTGTCTGATGTTGGTGCGCGTGCCACCGCTCCGCAGCTTCGCCACAGGCGCGCCGATCGATTTTTGTCAAGTCCGGTGGTGCCGCAAACTCATCATCCGCTGGCCCAGTGGCGGGTACACGCCATCTTTTTGAGAAGAGTTGAGATGGGCGCTCACCAACCCAAAGGCTGTCGCCCGACTTCTCATGCAGGGTACCAGGTGGGCCGTGCAATTCTTGTGGTCAGTCGCACGAGCCTCATCTTCCCCGGCCAACGGGTGCGAAGTTTGGCCCTCCCGGCAAAATAATAATTAAAAAAACAAAAAAAAAAGTGACACTGCTGCCACAATGGCGACAATTTGTGACATATGACATGCATGCCAATGTGCGGCAAGACAAAACATGACAATGTGTGTCACACTCATGTGTTGCAACAATGATGTGACACAACACGACACACATATATATATATATATAGAGAGAGAGAACATAACAACAACAACAACAACATGAACAACGACAACTACCAACAGGTGCCGCACCACACTGATGCCGGGCAGGCGCGCTACAGGCTTCAATTCCAGCTGCTCCCACTCCAACAACGCCCCCAGCACTGTGTCTTCACCACCTGCGACCCCACCGCGCCTCATGATGTCCTCGGACACCACCACCACCACCGCACCAACACCACCAACGTGCCCGCCGCCACCGCCGCCGCCGCAGCTGCCGCCCAACCCCAGCTGCAGCAGCCGAGGATGTGCCTGTCGTGCTTCCTTCTGTGGACGGAATTCGACGATCCTCTCTCGTCGGCCTAACGACGAACAACGGCCAACGACCGAGATCTCGGGTTGTTGGTGCTATCGCGGTTTGTTGTTGGTGGTGGTGGTCTAGGAGGGGGCGTAGGAACCGAATGAAATGACAAGAGGGTTCACATAAGAGGGGTAAAACGAAACTCGAAATACAATGGTTAATTACACCATAAACTCTCCCGCTTTTGCCGACAGCGGTTGACGGGTCTAGTTACGGTAGACATCTTGCGGGGCACGACAGCAGACAATCCACCGACAACCAGCCTGTGGCTAATTTCAATAATCTTTGATTTTCCATTGGCTCCTGTAACAATTTAGGTCGACTGGCCCACCACGGCATTGGGCGAAGACAGACAAGAAGCAAGTAAAGGACATGATGGCACGGCCTCTACTGAGCTGGTCGATGGTCGGGGTTCTACTCCTGGTGGTGCTAGTGTGCAGCACGGCAGTGGCCGACGGCGCCAAGTGCCCGTGCAGCGATGCCACACTGTGCGAAAGGGTGCAGGTGCCGCCCCGCAAGGAGGTCTTCGCCTTCATGGTCGACAACTCCTTCGCCAACTGGAGAGGGTACGCGCTCCCCCCCCCCCGCAGTTATGGTCTAATTGGCTAACTTTACACGAAACGACCAACAAAAATGTGGTGGCCCAATCGCCAGGTATGACTGGGACTTGGTCACCACCGTCGCGCTCTTTACCGACTCGGTGAATCCCGAATTCCTGTGCCACGCCCACGCCAAGAAGGTCCGGGTCGTGTGGGGCGCGGCCTTCCCCGTCTCCAACCTCGACCAACGCCGAACAGAGGTCACCGCACACGCACACACACCACCGCACTCGCACACGCACACATCGCACACGCACGACCGCACACGCGCGCACGCGGCTGAGTGATTGTCGCAGGAAGCAGTGGGTGAAGGCGCAGGCGGCGCGGGTGAGGGACACGTTCACGGACGGCATCAACGTCGACATCGAGGACGCGCTCAAGGCCGACCAGCCGCAGGAGCGGAGGCTGCTCACGGTGCTCATGCACGAGCTCAAGGGCGAACTCGACCGCCAGGTCCCGCATCACCAGCTCACCTTCGACGTCGCCTGGAGCCCCCAGTGCGTCGACGAGCGCTGCTACGACTACAAGGCACGCGCCGACACGCACGACACACGACACACACGACACGAACGCCGCACAACACGAACGCGACACACAAGACGCACACCGCCGCACGCACGCGTCTCTAGTCTCACACGCTGTGCGGCTGTGATCTGCAGGGCCTGGCCGAGTTCACGGACTTCCTGTTCGTGATGGCGTACGACATGCAGAGCCAGATTCCGGCTTCCAAGTGCATCGCCGGGGCCAACTCTGGCTACCCGCGCGCCGAAGAGGTATTTAATTCTTTATTCTTTATTCTATTCTATTGTTCTTCCGTTTTCTTATTTATTTGTTGATTGTTTTATTTATTATGGGGACTGACCACTTATGACAGGGACTCAGGCAGTACCTCAAGCTGGGCATCAAGCCCGAGCAGCTCGTGCTGGGCCTCCCCTGGTGCGTCCACAGCGCCACATGCACGCACCACTGATCGCAGGCGCCATTGCACGCACCAATCACATGCACCACTGATCGCACGCGCCATGACACGCGCCACACAAAAGAAATGTCGACTGACCGCAACTGGGGTTCAGGTATGGCCGCGACTACCCCTGCATCAACCCCGCGAACCTCACCGTCTGCCGATCCAGCCGGTCCCCTTCCGCGGCGCTCCCTGCAGGTACGCCTCAACGTGAAACGAGGAGCCGGCCTCTGCCGTGTGTGTGGGCACTTGTTCATCTCTCTGTGTGCGTGTGCGGTGGTGCGTGTGCGAAGTGATGCCGTCGCCCCCGAGCTTGATTACCACGTCGTGGAGCGTATCCTTAACAGCGCGCAGGCCATCACCAAGAGACAGTGCGCTCCTTCACCTTCCACACATTGTGGAATTTTTCATCAATCTTACGGTCGTGTGTCATTCATGAACGTGTGCAAGGTGGGACGCTGCGGCCAAGTCGCCCTGGTTCGACTACAGGACCAGCCAGGGCAACATCCACCAGCTCTGGTACGATGATGTGGAGAGCCTCACCCTCAAGTGCGAGCTGGCCAAGTCTCTGCACATCCGCGGTACCGCCAACCCACACCTGCAGAGTTGCCATCATGTTAATCAGGGGCTGAGCTGCTTTTTTCTTTCTTCATGGCCTGCAGGTGAGGGTGTCTGGGAGGCTGACGCCCTGGACTACACCAACCACTCCCAGGCTCAGCAGATGTGGGGCACCTTCCGTTCCTTCCTGCACTAAGCTTATCACCCAATCCCCCCCATTGGAGGAGTGTGGATCAGTTTATTGAAGCTTTACATGTTGGATGCACTTCTTCACCAAGGAGAGAAAGCCACACCAAAAGAAAAGAGGGAAAGAAACAAAAAAGGGAAAGAAAAGGAGCGGAAAAGGCAAGCCAGATCAAACAAACATGCATCGGGCGCCCACCGTAGATGGCACGCCTCCTCCCTCATCTTTGTGTGCCACGTTCCTTCCTTGTCTGACGAGGCTAGTGAGAGAAACAGTGAAAGGTTAAATGTCTACGATTTATTCTCTAATTTTTACGATTTGAATGGATGAGAGCAGACAAGGATCTGGAGAAGGAGATCGCTGAGCTGCAGAAGCAGCGGGCGCTGGAGGAGGGCCGCCTGGCCTCCTTCGGCACCGCCTCGGGCGACTTCGACAACGACCTCTACGGCGGATCCTCATCCCGAGGCGGTACGCTATCTTTATCGATTTATATTTATATTATTTGTATAAATAATATTAATATTTATTTGTAAAGGAGCATTTATTTGATATTTGATATTTGATATTTATTGTTATTTTGTTTATTCATTTTTTTTGCAGCCTACGCGTCGTCGATCAGCGTCGGCGGCGATGACGACGAAGACGACTACGGCCACATGTCCGAAGCCGCCAGCTCCATCCGGTGCGCACCCATCTCGCTCGTGTCTGTGCAGCGTGTGTGCGGTGTGTCTCGTGCGATTGCTGACCGCACACGACACACGCACACGACACACGCGCACCACAGAAAGTTGACGGGTCGCTACACCGCACCCAAGAGCGTGTACAGGGACATCCCCAAGAACGACGACGAAGAGGCCGACGTGCGCCTCCCCCCCTCCACTCCCCTCTCTCTCCCCCCTAACCCTCGTGTGCGGCGTGTGTCGTGTCGTGCGGCGCGTGCGGCGTGTGTCGTGTCGTGTCGTGCGTCGTGCAGCCGTTCGCAGAGTATAGGAAGAGCAGGATCTCGGACCGGGAGGACGACTACAAGAAGCGCCGCCTGCAGCGCCAGCTCTCCACCACCGGCTCCCTCCTACCGCGACCGCATGATCGAAACCGCACTCGAACGCGAACACGACGTACGCGTGTCGTGTCGTGTCGTGTCGTGTCGTGTGCTGACGTGTGCTGACGTGGGGTTGTGGGGTTGCAGCGTGTGCTGCGCGAGGTGGACAAGAAGAAGAAGCAGGAGAAGGAGGAGGCCGAGAAGAAGATGAAGGAGCGGCAGGAGCAGCTCAAGGAGCAGGAGAAGCTGCGGCACAAGGAGGAGAAGCGGAAGCGCAAGGACGAGCGCAAGCGGCGCAAGGAGGAGAAGCGGCGCAAGAAGCGAAGAACGACGGGCGGCGAAGACGAGGGCGAGGGAAAGAGCGAAGACGACGACGACAGCGAAAGCGAAGACGAAGAAAAGGCGGAAGAAAAGAAGAAGGAAGAAGAGAAAAAGGAGGAGCGGCGGAGGAGCGAGTGGGATGACGAGGGCGAAGGCGAAGGCGAGGCCGGCGCCGCCGAAGCCGAGGCCGCCAGGCGGAGGGCCGCCATGGCCGCCCACCACAAGCACAAGGTACACGACACACGACACACGACACACGACACACGACACACGACACACGACACACGAC
>LQHA01000434.1:0-10924 GCA_001567625.1 Acanthamoeba polyphaga | reverse complement strand
AATGCTGCGCTTCTTCTTGCGCTTGCGGACGGTCATGATGGTCTTGGAGAAGCCAATCTTGAGGTTGTTGAGCGCAGCACCGCCGTGTCCGCCGGCCTGATCGCCGCCCTCGCCTCCCGCGCTGGCCATGGCCTTCTTCTCCTTCTTTAGTCCCTTGCGTTCCTTCTTCCGCTCCTTTTCGGTCTTCGCCCCTTTCTCGTCTTCGTTGCCGCCCTTGGCCGGCGACTTGGCCTGGCGCGAGGCGCCCGAGAAGATCGCCGCGCCGCGCTTGAGCGACAGGCCGCCACTCTTTGACTCGCCTCTGGGCGTGGTCTCCTCCGAGTCTGTAAAGTCCACGTCTTCCGAGGTCGAGCCCTGTCATCCACACCTCTCAGCACCTATCTCACCAACAGAACTTATTAGATAAAATGATTGTACCTCATCTTCGTGCTTGGCACGATGATCGCCCATCATCTTGTTTGATACCAATCTGTCGAGGTTCCTCAACAAGAGCTGAGGGCACCTGGGTACGAGCTTCTTCTACCGTCTTTAGTAGTGCTGCTTCTTTGTGGCGGTGGGATCTCTTCTACTCTTCTTGATCCACCGCGACCTCGTTTTTCTTGTTTGTTGAGGGGGCGTGGAGCAACCACGTCGGTGTTGCGCATTTCTCGACCTCCGGCTGTTTCAAATTCCCTAATACTGCCACATCGTTGAACCGCGTTAGCTTAGGAATTTGAATGATTCAACTGGACTGTAAACCCCGAACACGGGCAAACACGAGTGACGGCTACACAAGATCTTCTTCCTCTGCTTCTCTCCATCTCTTTCGCTCTCCTTGCTGCTGCTGCTGCGTCATCATGGCCTCAGAAATCTCATCTCGGCGACCATCAAATCAATCTCGCTTTTGTGATCCCCCCACTATTGCACAACAAGATGGTGATGGAGAGGGAGAGGGAGCTGATGAAGTGGTCGTGATCCTGCCGCACGAGAAGAGCGGCCTGTGGAGCGCCTTCGTGAACCTCCTCACGGGCGCCATCGGCGTGGGCATCCTCTCCTTCCCCTACGCCTTCAAGTCGCCGGCCTCGTCGGCATCACCGTGCTGGGCCTCCTCTTCGCCGCCCTCAACGCCTACACCCTGTGGCTCCTCGCCCGCTTCGCCCACCGCCACGCCGCCCACCTCGTGGCCCACCCCACCTACGAGGCCCTCGTCCGACGCGTCCTCGGCCCACGGTTTGCCTTTCCCGCCTTTTCTTCCCCCAACCCACCACCAACGCGTGTCGTGTCGTGTGCGTGTGCGTCGTGTGTCGTGTCGTGTGTCGTGGCGTGTGCGGTTGCAGAGCGTACGCGGTGGTGGAGGCGTGTATTTTGTTCAACACTGTGGGAGCGCTGTCGGCGTTCCTCATCGTCGTGGGCGACCTCGTACGACACCACCGCACACACGACACACGCAGACACACACGACACACGCGACACGCCACACACGCGACACACGCGACACACAGCTCATGAATCGTCTGCCCGACTGGGTGAACGTCACAGGGCCACGTGGTGCTGGAGGAGTGGTTGCACAGCACCAGCGTGCCGGACTTCTTCTATTCGAAGGCGTGCGTGGTGCTGGTGTTCTGCTTCTGCGTGGCCCTGCCGCTCTCGCTCTTCCCCCACATTCACGACCTCTCCTTCTCCTCGTTTCTCGCCGTCGCCTCGGTCTTTGTCGTCGCTGGTACCGCACAGCACACACCGCATACGCCTGCCGAACACACCGCACACGCGCGACCGCACGCACGCACGCACGCACGCACTCACGACACGACACGACACACGCGATCTAGGTATGGTGATCGCCCGAGGGATAGAGTCGTGCGTCGATGGGAGGATGGTCGACGGCCAGCGGCAAGAAGACGCCGTGGTCGTGTTCAACCTACAGTTTGATTTCTTCCTCGCCGTACCGCTCGTCGTGTTTTCCCTCGGCTGCCATCTCCAGGTGGTGCCCGTCTACCACTCCCTCAAGGTCCGCGACACACCACACCACCGCACACGGCACACACGACACACACGGTCACACACGACACACACGACACACATATGGCTAATGCGATGTGCGACTGCGCAGAGAGAGAAGAAGCCCTGGCTGGGGCTGACCCTGGTGGCCAGCGTGGCGACATGCATCTCCGTCTACTTGGTCACCGGCGTCATGGGCTACCTTCGATTCGGCAACGACAGCCAAGGGTACCCACACCGCACACACCGCACACACAGCACACACCGCACACACCGCACACGCATACCGCACACGCACATCGCACACGCAGCTGATGTCATCTGCACACACAAAGGGACATTCTGGGCAATTTCCCGGTGAGCGACATCATGCTGGACGTGGGCAAGCTGTTGATGGCGGCCCACATCTCGCTCGCCTACCCCGTCAACCTCTACCCGTGCACCAAGTCCGTCCAGCTCCTCCTCACCCTCCTCCCCATTCCCTTCTTCAAGGTACGCACACACACACACTCGGCGTGTAGTGTCGTACGTGTGTCGTGCGTGTGTTGTGTGTCATTGCTCACACGGGGCTGGCGCAGCGGAAGGACGACGAAGGCAAGGAGGGCGTGAAGGCGAGTGGGTGGCGCGAGGTGGTGTCGCACTGGGTCATCACCCTGTGCCTGCTGGGCCTCACGGCCGGCCTGGCCATCCTGCTGCCCAACATTCAGATCGTGTTCGGCCTGATCGGCAGCACCACGCCGTCGTGCTCAACTTCGTCACGCCGGCCCTCATGCTCCTGGTCTCGCCCCTCTCGCTGCCCTACGACGACACGGCCCTGCTGGGCATCAACCCGGAGGCCGACGAAGAGGTCCGCATCTCGCTGTCGTTCACCACCAACGAGGCCGACGACGAGCGGTACCACCACCACGGTCGCGGCCCGCACCACCTGCTGCGCGAGTCGCCGACCGCATCGACGTCGACATCGGATCGCGCGCCGCTGCTGCGGGTGCGCCAGCCCACCCCGCCCTCGCGCAACATTTGCGCCACGGCGGTGTTCGAGCGGGTGGTCGCCATCAGCATCATCTCGCTCGCGCTCCTCATCGCCATCTGCGGCACCGGCGTCAACATCTACCAAAATTTCTTCTGAAATTTCTGAGCCCCTGTAAATAATTACAAAAAAATCATAATCATATAAATAAACAGTATTTACAAAAAAATATATAAATAAATATAAATAAATACGAATTATTATTGTGTTGCAAATAATTGGAAATATTTCGACGAGGGATCAGAGCTTCTTGAGGAGCTCGACGACCTTCTCGTGTCCGTTCTTGAGGGCCTCGTCGTAGGCCGATCGGCCGTTGAACTTGACCTTGGCCTGGACCCGCACCACACACCGCCGCCGAGTCAGGGTGATGTGCGCACTGCGAGACTCGGCTGGCAAAGAGAGAGAGAGAGAGTAAACGTTACCTTGGCCTTGTGCTGGGTGAGGAGGTAGACGATGGAGTGGTGGCCCTTCGACGCCGCGATCCACAGGGGCGTGGCCGCGCCTTTGGCCTTGGGATTGGCTTGGGCGCCTGTCGAGGACGTCAAACAAATGAGCACAACACGCACACGCCCAACACACGCCCAGCACACGCACACGCACACGCACACGCACACGGCTTGGCGTGTACCGTTCTTGAGCAGAAGCGCGCACACGTCGTAGTGGCCCTGCGCGCAGGTGATGAAGAGCGGCGACAGGCCCGACTTGGTCGCGTAGTTGACCCTGCAACGTGCGTATCGACCGGTCTTAGCGGGAGGGGGAGGGGAAGAAAAAAGCAGTTGGCGCAGTTGGGGCATCATCGCACTTGGCACCGGCGTCGATGAGCATGGAGCATATCTCCCAGCTCCCAGCCTTGGCAGCCACACACAGCGGTGTGAGCAGCGTGTTCGTTTCGCAGACCTCCACTTGCGCTCCTGCAACGCACGACACACCAAGAAGGTGAGCGCAAGCCGAACGTGGAAACACAGCTGCAGCCTTCCCACGGAGTCGCACCCTTATCCAGCAGATGGCGCACAACTTCGGGGTGGTTCTTGAAGCAGGCCACCCATAGCGGCGTCACACCGTCCCTAAGTGTGTGTGCGTGTGCGTGTGCGTGTGCGGTGTGTTGATTGTGAGCGCAGACACTGTCAAAACTGAAGCGGAAGAAGCGGATCCGTACTCGCGAGCGAGGTTAAAGTCGGCGCCCTGGTCGATGAGCGACATCACAATATCGCCGTGCCCCGTCTCGGAAGCACTGAACACGGGCGTCATTCCCAGCTTCTGGTCTCGAGCATTCACCTCGGCTGTCGGCCATTACCATTAGTCGCGTGCGTGCGTGCGTGTGCGGTGCGTGTGCGGGGTGTGCGTGCATGCGTGCGTGCGCGTGCGCGCGTGCAATGGCAACCTTTTTCGCCGTGCGGGTTGGCCATGAGCAGCTGGCACACGTGACGGTGTCCATTCTGAGCCGCGATGTGAAGCGGGCTCACGCCATCCTTTCGCGAGGCGTTCACCTCGGCATTGGCCTCCAGCAGCATCGTCACAACATCTACACGCGTCCGTGCGTCAGACACGACCCACTCCATACGACACACGACACACACGACACGCACCGCCATGTCCGTTTTGGGCAGCCACGTAGAGTGGGCTCACGCCCTGGGAGTCCCTCGCGTTCACTTCGACCCTGCACGCGCGCGCCCACGCCTGACGCTTGAGCCCAATTTCAACTTTGCTGAAGGCGAGGCCCAGCGTAGGCGGTACGTACCCCTTCTTGAGGAGGTGGCTGACGATCTCGCTGAACCCGTTCTGGCAGGCGATGAAGAGGGGCGTGGCGCCGTCCTTCGATATGCAGTTGGGGTCGGCGCCCTTCTGCAGCAGGTAGTCGACCGCCTCCTCCTTGTTGTAATTACAGGCTATGTACAGCGGCGTGACATCTGCGTGATCTACGTCAGACGCTCTGTGTGCGTGTGCGTGTGCGTGTGCGTGTGCGGTCGTGCGTGTGCGGTCGCGCGTGTGCGGTCATGCGTGTGCGTGCGTACTGTTGATATCTACAGCATTGACATTGGCGCCGTTCTTGACCAGCAGGTCGAGCATCGAGATCTTGCCGTAGCGAGAGGCCCAGTGGATTGGCGCCACCTTCGTATCTTCACCCCCAATTACCAACGCGTCAGCGCATGTGTGCGTGTGCGGTGTGTGCGGTGTGTGCGGTGTGTGCGGTGTGTGCGGTGTGTGCGTGTGCGTGAATCATTACCGAGTGTCTCAATGTTGACGTGGGCCAGCTTGGCCTCTCCGATGAGGTAGCGCACCATGTCTTCGTCTCCCTTCTTGATGCCGATGCGCATGGTGTTGAGCCCGTCGTAGGCCGTAACGATCTCGTGTCGCACCAGGGCGCGGGCCACTTCCATGTGCCCGCGCTTGACGGCCTCGAACAGGGGCGTCTTGCCGAACTTGTTGCGCATGGCGCTGTAGTGCAGGAACGCGTTGCGCTGGTACCCGTTGATGAAGATCGTCTTCGTGCTCTTTCGCGCCAGGGCCTCCTCCACCACTGCGTCCACAATCACGTACAATCCCTTCGACACCGCCCTATCGCACACACCGCACACACCGCACACACACCGCACACACCGGTAAATGCACGGCAACAGAAAGAGAGAGAAAGAGACGAGGAGAGAGTACCACTTGAAGCGCTTCTCGATGGTGGAGAGGCCGTTGCCGAACGAACGCAATTCGCGCACGTGCTGCTTGAGTGTGTCGCGCCACGTCTTGTCTCCCTCGCGCGGCCCACCGAAGTCCCGATCGTGCACCGCCTTCCACGGCTGGCTCTGCGGGCGCCAAACAAATGTATTAATAATAATTTATATAAATAAAATAATGTTTTCTTATTAATAAATTATATTTTCGATTTAAAATAATTTTAAAAAAAAGAATTACCTGGTCCTCCACGCAGTAGGTGCGCCACCGGAGGCATACGAGGTTCTGGAGGAATAGGTCCTTGGGCTGCAGGAACGACCACACCATCTGCTGCAGCTCCAACGGCAGACCAAACCACACGCAAGCCTGCTCCGGCCTCGCCCCCGCCGCTTTCCCCCGTGGCACCGCCACATCTCCCTCCCCCGCTTCTTCTTTCGTTTTAGCCTTTTCTTTTTTCTCCTTTTTGTTCTTCTTTTTCTCCTTCTTCTTCTTTACCACCTTCTTCACCACATCTCCTTCTTCATCTGGCACCTGCACCTCCATCATGACGTCGAGCTCGAGTAGTGGTGGCTCTTGCGGGCCATCACGTTGCCCAGTAAAAAAAGAAACAGAGCAGGCCAGGAAATAAAAAGGAAATCAAGGAGAAAATAAGAATGAAGAGGGCACTCCCAAGCCACTTCCCCGCAAAGCCCCTGAGCAGACAAGCCCACTCCATGAATGTACATTCCCTTGCCCCTATGTCTCATGATTGTCCCAACCCATCAGCACCCACAAACATGTCCTTAAGCAGTGTGGCAAACACACAGCACATGACAAGCCAACATCTTTCCTATTGATCTACAACTGTACAGTTTTTTGACACCATGCCACCACCCCCTCCATACCCACACCCCACTGACACACAGCCATGCCACACCCCTGTCCCAACCCTACCTCAAAAACCCTAAAAGCCCTCCCTCTCCCATAACAACCCCACACACCTCCCCTTCAAGCCAGAAACCCCACACACCTCCCCTTCAAGCCAGACCACCACCCTTCTCCCTGTGCTCCACTCCCTCCCAGATACTTGCCACACCATTGTTGCCAGTTGGTGCCCAAAAGGGGCTGAGGGCTGGGAAAGGAAACTTCTCAGGGAAACCGCTTTGGCACCTTTCTGTCGACCAAAAACAAACAAACGGCAAGAGAAAATAGAGAAGAAAAGCTTAGAGCTCCGACGTTAGTGGAATGGCGGACGTATTTGAAGTGAACTGGCGCAGCTTGTGGTCATTCCACAACCCTTGGCGGCGCAACAACAACACCACCAGCAGCAGATATGTCGGTATCAATTGGCACGAACATTGATTCGCACGTCAGTAGCGTCTTTCAGGTTGGTGCATTTACTCCTCTTTTTTTCATCTTTTCATCTTCCCATTTGCTCCTCATCTCTTTCCCGCGTCTGATGTGCTGCGTGGCCCCTTTTTCATTCGTGCAGGAGATGAAAGCGCACTCGCTGCACCGATTCATCATTTTAAAGATCACACCTGACTGGACCACTGTCGAGGTCCCTCCCCCTCACCAACTCCCTCCATGACCGAGAGGCTAAACGCAACACGCATGCACACGCGCCACCGCACACGCACACGCACGACGCAGGTCGATTATCCGCCAAAGCCGTCGCCAGAGCTGCGGCTGGCGTGCGATATGCTGAATCGAGGCAAGCACAGAGGCGCCACTGCGGAATCTTCGCACGATGACGACGAAGCCGTGGCCGAGTTGATCGGACCCGAGCTGGCCGTGCTTCCGCCCGAGATCTTCACCCACGTGCTCGAGTTCTGCTCCGCCAAGTCCCTCACCGATCTGGCCGCCACGTCGTCTTACTGGTGCGCCTACTGCAACGCACGCGCGCGCGCGCGCACACACACACACACACACACACACACACGACACAACACGACACGACACGACACGCACGCACGCACGCACGCACACGACGTCTCATGTTGCATGCAGGCGCAATCGTGTCGTCTATGATCGAGACCTGTGGCAGAAGATCTCCGACAAGGAGCGACAAAGGCTGGTACATGCAGCTTCCTTCAACGCACACGCACACACGCACTGGGCTGAACAGGGCATTGGACGCCCAGGGGATGGGATGGAACCAAAGCTGGGACGACATGAGGTCCAAGCTGCCGCAAGATGACTGCCGCTTTGTGGTCTATATGTGGGAGCGCGACCCCAAGCGATTCATCCCGCTCTTCATCATCTGGTACGAGCCATTGCCCTTTGTCGTCGTCGTTGTTGTCGTCTTGGTCGTGGCCCACAACGTTGCTTTTGGGTGTGGTTCTTTTCCTCCCACAACAGGGCGCCCGATGGCAGTCGCGTCAGGGCCAAAATGGTCTACTGCTCCACGGCCTACACCCTCAAGTACGGCTTCTTGGCACTTGCCGCGGCGGTGAATGGGGCCTGATTGATTGTGCGCTAACCTGGCTTGTTCCCTTTTGCGGGGGTTGCTCTTGCTGCAGGCGCCTTCTCGACGTGGCGGCTGAAGTGCAGGCGACGTCGTTTGAGGAGCTCAATGCCGCCTTTGTGGAGGACACCCTCAATGTCCGTGGGTCGGTCTAGCGCACTGAGACGACTCCTTGAAAAACGTGATGACCCAAAGGTCTTTCGCCCCAGTTTGTACAAAGCGTGCGCGAGCGCAGAACCGGTATCTTGTGGTCCATTGCTCCTTCGTGTGTGACAAATCGTGACACACGCCCAGGCTCATCACCTCTACAATACACTTTCATTTGTTCATTCATTACCACACTCCCTTGCCTTCGTTCACTCTTCATTCTTCACTCTCAACCTTTCAACCACCACCCCAAGCCCTCGGCATGACCCACAACACCGCCCACGTCTTCAACTGCTGCGCCTTGGTCGCTAGCGGGCTGGTGCTCTTCTTACTGCAGTGCTTTTCCCTCTCCGGAGGACCGGGCGGCCACTATCTGTCGTTGGCCGGCCTCTGGCCCCTCGTCACAGCTGCCTTGCTCGTGACGACAGGTTGCATCGGGCTCGTCGGCTACGTCGCCCGAAGCCTGGCTTGCGGTCTGCTCTACGTCGTCGGCGTCATCGTCTTCCAGCTCGAGGGTGCGTCAAACCACTCAACCCACTTCTTCTTCTTCTTGCTGCATTGGAACTCAATCTCAGGTGGTACCGCAGTGGTAGGAGTGATGACCTGGGCCATGGCCAGCGCGAAGGCGCACCAAGCTGACTTCCTGGCTCTTGGCTTCCTGATCTCCTTGGGGGCCATGCTCTTCTACACGGGTCTGCCGAGAGCCACCAAGCCCGAACGGAAGCTGCTGCGTGCCCTTCTCTCAGAGGCGTTCTAAAAAAAGAAAAAAAACAATTCTTTGTCAAAGAAAAAAGAAAACAAAAGAAAAAAAAGTAAAGATGGAAGACAGGAGCGAACCAAAGAAGGGCGGCTTCGCATTCTGGGAGCAAGTGCTCGGCAGACCGCGACACATCCTCGCACCCCAGGTCCCTCCCCGTGCTCCCCCCCCCCCGTATACTTTATCCTTATTCCAATTTATTCATATTTAAATAAAAGAATTAATCTGAAATATTTGCAAAAACAAACCGGGTGGGCACAGGTGGACGGGAGCGAGTTGGCGTACCGTGCCCTGTGCCGGGCCTACGGCGCGCAGGTGTGCTACTCGCCCATGCTCCACGCGGGACCCTTCCACGCCGATCCCTCCTACCGCGCACGCCACCTCACCTCTGCGCCCGGCGACCGACCCCTCATCGTCCAGGCACGACACCACCCCAGCTCCCCTTGACCTCCCGGGCTGGGCGAACCTCGTTCTCACCGCACACACCGCACACACCGCACACACCACCGCACACGCACCATCGCACACAACCGCACACACCGCAGTTTTGTGGTAACGACCCCGAGGAGATCCTGCAGGCCGCGCTGCTCGTGCAGGACGAGTGCGACGCAGTCGACAGTGCGCACAACCCGTGCCATGTGTGTCGTGTGTGGCGCGTTGTGTGTTTTATTGAGTTAAGCGGCTCACGTTGACCACCCGACGTGTCGATGGTCGTCCTTCGACCAGTCAACTTCGGCTGCCCGCAGAAGTGCGCGCGCAAGGGCAACTTGGGGCGTACCTCCTCCACAACTGGCCCCTCATGGAGGCCATCGGTACTCCCAACGCCCGCCAATCGCACACCTGCAGCGTGTCGCGCGTTGTGCGTCTGTTGTGTGTTTTCGGTTTGCTCACGATGAGGCCTCGTCCTTGCTCTTCCTTCAGTGTCGACACTGCACAAGAACTTGTCGATCCCCGTGTGCTGTAAGGTGCGCTTTCCTCGCGTCGTAATCATACACACACGCGCGCGCGCGCGCGCGCACACACACACACACACACACACACACAGGCACGCACAACCTATTCTGTGCTAATGATGTATTCATTTAGATCCGATTGCTTCCCAAACTCGAGGACACCATCAAGCTCGCTCTCGTCCTCCAGAACGCCGGCTGTCAGGTGAGTCCCCCCGCCTGCCCAATCTCTCCGTTTTCGTTCTTCGTTTTCCACGTACTTCGCTTTTTAATTCTTTCTTTCTTTCTTTACTTTTGGTGCAGGTGCTGGCGGTGCACGGCCGAACACGGGAGAGCAACAGCAGAGGCCCGGCCGACTGGGCCGCCATCCGCCAAATCAAGTGCGCCACCACCACTCTCTGCCCACACACACGGTGAATTGGGCTCACGATGGACTATGTGTGGTGAAACCGAATAGAGAGCGCTCTCGATACCGGTCGTGGCCAACGGCGGCGTTGATGAACTGGAGGACGTGGAGCGATGCCTCAACGAAACGAAAGCCGACGCGTACTCGCTCATCTTACCACCCTATGATGTGTGTCGTGTATCGTGTTGCGTGTTGCGTGCGTTGCGTGCGTTCGGTTGAGCTGAACGATCACCAATGCTGGCAGGGTGATGGTGGCGTATCCGGCGCTGCTCAACCCTCGCTTCTTCCGCGGCGGTGAGAGGGCCGACGGGGTGGAGCTCCTGCACGAGTACCTGTCCTACGTCGAACGCTACCCGGCCCAATCCAAGACCATCAAATCGCACGCACGCAAGCTGCTCAAACCAATGTACGCACACACACCACCGCACGCGCTCATGTGTGCGCGCACGCGCACGCTCCGCCGCACATGTCACAGGAGTGGATGGTTGTACGCGCATTCGGACGTGGAGTGGTGGACGATGTCGACCTACACGGTGTTCCTGTTCTTCAA
>LQHA01000433.1:0-10935 GCA_001567625.1 Acanthamoeba polyphaga | reverse complement strand
TACACCCCCCCCCCTCTCTCCCTGTGCACTCTGGCGTGTTGCGTGGCCGCTGATCAAGTTTTCATCTTTTTTGTGTGTGTATGTGTGTGTGTGTCGCACTCAAGTGCGTGTCAACTCATTCCATTGGGACGGAGATTGGAACACCTCGACCATTGCCACCTGGGCCAAGGAACTCGGTATGACCTCCGCTCCGGCGTTAAACGGGCACCGCACACGCACCATCGCACACACAACCGCACACGAACACGCTCGATTGTTCACGTGTGAGCATCACACGCAGGAGCGATCGTGTTCGACCTGGAGCCCAGGTACGCGGGCAAGAGCTACCCCGTGCCCGACGTATCAACCCGCGACCTCCGCTACTACTCCATCGAACAAAAGTACCTCCGATTTGCGATCGCACCACATTTGCACCAGGCACTTACCCAATGTGCGTGTCGTGCAACACTCAGCGTGGCCGATGTGGTGAACTTCATCCAGGACAAGTCCACCCTCCTTCCCAACAACGTGCGCCTACTGGTCTCCTCGTAATCCACATTACACCACAGAGTGACTCACGCATGAGACACAGACGCGGTGGATCGTGATGGGGGACCTGTTCGACGGCGCGTTCGCGACCTGGGTGCGCGCCAAGCCCCGCGTGGCGTTCGGCGTGGTGGCCACCTCGCCTCACCTGCTTGCCGTTGAGGGATACACGGGCTACGACCTCGCCTACCAGGCTTCCATCGGTGCATTCCATTCACATTCCTCCGTCAACATTCCTGCATTCCTGATGCATTCCTGAACATGCTTAGGTAGGACCTGCTCGCGCATCGTTCACGACCTTCTGGACACGGTCTCGTTCACGCTCAACTCGTCGGCCGAGGCGAGAGCGGCCTACCAGGTGCGGTGCGGCGTGGACGAGGCCGAACTGCTGCCCAACGCCGAGTTCATGTATGTGATGTCGACCATCCTCATGGGCGCCATGGGCTACGACTCGATCAACGTACCATCAACCATCACCATCATCCCTTTTCAGTTTTGCGTCTTCTTGTTCTTCCTTTGTTCTCACCTCCTCGTGCTCTTGTTGCGGTAGATGTGCAAAACATTCTCGGACGTGCGGAACAGCGACAACGCCACCAGGCTTGAAGCACTCGCCAACTACACTGTCCAATATAACGAACAAAACTATGTACGTGTTACCAAACAACCTTGCACTGCATCTTCATCATTGTGCCAACATTTGACGTCCATTGCGGCATGAATCCTCAGATGATGTTCAAGCAGTGGGACTTTGCCCTCGACACGGGCGGCAACATGACCGACTACGGCGCCGGCTACAGGCCCACCTACTACCTCAAGTGCACCCAGCTCGGCCAGTTCGAGGTACTACTGACTTGTCGTTGTACACAAGTTCAAGCACGCGCCTCACATCTTGTCGTGTTCTTCCTCATTGTTCAGGTATCATCAGGCTCGCCGTACAGTCTGGTGCCGGCCGAGGTCAACGTCGACTGGTACCTCTCCGTGTGCCAGAAGCTCTTCAACAATCTCACCACTGCCCGACCCAACACCGACGACGTCAACACCAACTTTGGGTTCGTCGTCCAACCCATCCACGCAATGCCGAACACGTTTGATGACTCACTTGGTCGTTTCCCCAGTGGTGGAGAGCCGACGGGTTGTAACATGGCGTTCGTGCAATCGGCCAACGACCCCTACTCCAGTCTCGGTCCTAACGCCGCGGCCCTGGCCAAGGACTACGCCACGACGGGCAACAAGATCATCGAGGTGACCACCCAGACTCGTTGTGTTGTTCTGATGGTCACACCACCTGCAGTGATGGCTCGCATTGGGTCAAATGGTGACTGAACGTCGATGGTGTGCCAGATTGACTGCGAGTCGACGTCGATCGGCCTCTCGCTGTTCTCCACGCCCACGTCAGCCGACCCTGCTTGTCTCGTCACTGCGCGCAGCCAGGTCCTGAAGACGCTCAAGGGCTGGCAATCCCAAGAGGGTACTCGACACCATGTGCTGTGTGCGCACGGCACGACACACGACACACGCACGACACGACGCTCAATTCACCCCAATTGTGCAGACACTTGCCCGATGTCGACGACGGTGGTGGACGGCGGGAGCTCGGGGCACGATGACGGCGACATGGCGCTGGTGGGAGTCTTCTCGGCCGTGGGCGGAGTCATCCTGGGTCTCGTCGTGGCCGTGGTGCTGTTCCTCTACTTCGGCCGTCGCGTCATCCAGAGGTGGAAGACCTCCTTCTTCAGCAAGATCAACTGAAGAGCCAGACCACAACTTTAATAATTTAAGGTGGCTCCTTGTTTCGCTTTCTGGCGTCCCAGGCAAGATGTTGATGGCGACGACTCACGGCTCGATGTCGGCCCCGGTGAGCTGAGCCAGCGCGATTCCGAACTCGCCGCCGATGGCGTAGGCCAGGTAGTGACGTCCGCTGCCGGCGTCGTAGTAAGGCGCTGGGTCGCGCAGCTGGTTGACCCGATAGGCTGGACCGTCGCCCTTGGCCGACGGCACCACCGGCTCGTTGGCGCCTTCGTTGAGCGTGGCGGGGCGCAGGACCTCGACGGCCTCGGTCGCAGCCCAGAGTGACGGATCGCGGTACGGGCAAGCGGGCACGGGCAGGGCGCAGTCCCGCAGGGCCAAGCGGGTGGCGACGATGCGCTCGGGCGAGTCGCCGATGCGGGTCGCGTAGACCCGGAGGGAGGTGGGCGCGAGGGGGTTGGGCAGCAGGTCGACTCCGACGTGGCGCACCATTCCGGTCTCGCCATCGCCGTTGATCAGGCTCAGATTGGCCAGGACGTTGCCAAGCAACTGGTTCACCAACTCGAACGCCATTGGTCGGCCCGTGAACTGGTCTTTCGTCACCACCCGGTACACCCCCAGGTCGCGGTCGATCATGTACTCTCCGCCGCCGCTGCTGCCGGGGCCTGAGCCCACCATGGGCAGAACGAAGCGGCGTAGGTAGGGCCGCGGGTGTACGGCGCCGGGGGTGAGGCTCCAGTGGAGGCCGTCCTCGCTGTAGGCGTAGCCGGCCTGGTGGCCCAGCCCGAGTAGTCGGAAGTGGTAGTACATGCGGACCTGGTGCGCGGCCGGGTCGACCCAGACGTCGGGCGAAGCCGTGTGGCCCTTGGCCGGGTCGTACGAGTCGTTGTTGACGGCGGCGACCCGGTCGAGCGTGAGGTCGGTTCCGTTGGGGTGGACGGTCCACGGCCCCTCGACCGAGTCGGCGTAGGCCAACCGCACGTAGGAGCCCTTGTGGCTGCTGAAGTACATGTAGTACGCACCCAGCGCGCCTTGCGCACGGAGCCAGGGCGGCACGGCGATGATCGACGGGAAGTTGATGTTGGTGTCGTCGGCCGCGGGCAGCATGGCGGGCAGGATGGCCGGGGTGTCGGGGGAAACGCGCACCACGTCTGCCCTGGCCGGGAGGAGGATCGCGATCTCGAGACAGACCACCAAGAAGGCCAAACTGACCGTGCGCAGTGAAGCCAACATGTTGTGAACGACGGAGAAGAAGTAGAAGAAGAATAAGTAGAGGGAGAGTGCACTGTGACACTTGCACAAGGTCGGCCCGGAGCTAAGACCAGGTGCCGCACACCACCGGGTGGCTACGATGACGCCGCAGCTGCCGCAGGACTGATTGTACGTCAGAGCCATCACCGACATCGTCACAGCACCCGCTCTTTCGCGATTGCGTTGATACGGGTGCTGACCCACCCAATCTAGACACAGCGCTTTATGGCAAAGGAAACAAAGAAAAGAAGAGAGAAAAGCGAACTTCTAGAGGAAGATGCTGGTCTTGGGGAGGGAGAGGCGGGCGTTGAAGGCCTTCACGGCTGCCGGGTAGGCGCTGGCGGCCTGCGCCCGCTGCGCGTCGGTGAGCGCGAGGAGGCTGTCGCCGCCGCCACCGCCAGATGTGGTGAGGACATCAGCAAAGCCCTTGACGGCCTCGAGCCCGAGGCGGCCGCCGGGCTCCTCGCCCAGCACACTCACCACCAAGCGGCCCACTTGGCCTCGCCGCTCCAACTGGTGGCACACAGTTCAAGAATGTGAGTTGTGTGGGGCTGACGGGGTCAACTAGCCAGGGTCTGAAGGGCTGTACGTGGGAAACGATGGCAGCGGCAGCGCCGTCGACCATGTTGGGCACCTCCAGGTAAGCGCACGGCGGCTTGGTCTGCGAGCTCTCACGTTTTTGCTGTTACCGCACACACGCACACAGATACACACGACACACACGACACACACGACACACACGACACACACGACACACACGACACACACGACACACACGATCAGAAATGCGGGCGAGACGGGAGAGGTGGGAGTGCTGACGTACTTGCGAGGCACGAGTCTCCAGCAGGCGGAATGTGGAAGAGGAGTGTGCGTCGAACGAGGAGGCGTGGAACTCGTGTCGGCCCAGGCTGTGCAAAATCAAAGTCCTGAACACCACGGCCAGTGTCAATTGAAGTCGATGAGTGTGCGTGTCGTGTCGCGTCGCGTCGCGTCGCGTCGTACTCTTCGGGAGCGGGCAGGTGTTGGTAAAGGAGGCGCGTGAAGGCGAATGCGCGGTCGGCGGGGATGGCCTTGAGCCCCACTACGAGAAGAGTGGAGTCGTCCACTCGATGCACCGTCGCCACGTCCTCGCTCTTGCCTCCTTTCTTCTGCGCGCCCGAAACGAAGCTTCGGGTAAGAGGGTACGCACTCAACTACGTAGGGAGCGAGCGAGAAGGGCACGCAGGCTGGGTAGCGCGTACGGCGGGAGGCAGCACGACACGCGCTGCAGGCGACTGCAGCCGGTCGGCAAAGGCGCAGCTGACGAAGGCAGAGCCGGCCCCGTAGAGCCCCACGACCAGCTGTCGCACACCCGAAGAGGGCAGTGCTACGCTGCCTTCAACCTGTCTCACCCCGTACTGTTAAACATCTGCATTTGCGTGTAGCACAACAAATCGCTGCGATTTGGGTGATTTTGTGGCAAGTAGTGCGTCGTGGTGCGGTTTGAGCAAGGATGAAGGATGAAACGGGGAGAATGAAGTGCCTGGAAAATGGGGGCGGGGATGGGCTGCTGGGGCTCATCCTCATCTTCGTCTTCCCATGTGTGCTCCCACGCGTCCTGCTCCACAAGCGATGCCAAGTGCGCCAACATGCTGAACTGTGCCGCGTCTGCCTCTTCTGCAATCGGTCCTTCAAATCAATCGTGCCAGGCACCTTTTTGCTGGATTATTGTTGTTTTTTTATCATTTAAAAGTGGTTTTCTTTTCTTCTTTTCTTCTGCAATACCAGAGAAGAAAAGTGGAATCGCAACGTTGTGTCCATTTGGCATTCTGACTTCTGCAGGAGTACTGGGGAGAGCGTGATGTCGTTCCATTCACAAGCCCCACCCGAACCATCGCACAAGCAGCATAAACCCAACATGTACGCAGCCGATTTACTGTTTAATTTAATCACATCTCGCGATTTCGGCTGAAATGTGGCATTGATTCAGGTCTGCACCGACATCACGCCTTTGCGTGAAGAACATTCCCAAGCACATGAAGGAGGAACGACTCCGTCAGCACTTTGGGCAAAGGGGCGAGGTCACCGATGTCAAAATCATGAAGACCGCGTACGCCATCTCCAAACAAATTGCTTTTGTGATTTTTCTGCAATTATTTATTTATTGATCAAATCGCGCAGCGATGGGAGATCGCGATTGTTCGGCTTCATCGGCTTCCGGACGGAGAAGGAGGCCAAGGCCGCCATGAACTTCTTCAATAACACCTTCATCGACACATCCAAGATCAGCGTCGAGATGGCTCGCCCGGTACGTCGCAACTTTTTTTTTTTGGCCCTTTCTTCTCTGCTCACGCCGTCCACCTCGCGTGGGCCACCTGCCAGGTGGGCGACAATGCGCTGCCGCGTCCGTGGAGTAAGTACTCCAAGGGCAGCTCTCTCCACGAGCAGAAAGGTTGGTCTCCGTCTCTCTCTCTCTCTCTCTCCGCCACTCGAGCAATGGCCCCAACCGTGACTCACACGCACACGCACACGCACACGCACCACCGCACACGCGACACACAACACACACGACACGACACGACACACTACAGAGCAAAAGAAGAAGGAGGTGGAGGAGAAGAAGGAGAAGGCACTGGACAGAAAGAGGAAGTGGAAGGACATCCTCGACGTCAAGGAGGAGCTCGCCAAGAGCGACCCACAGCTGCTCACGGTGCGCTGGGAAGTTGTTGCTGTCGTCGTCGTTATCAAGTGCTCACCTCATCGATGTGGTAAATGAACTGCGCAGGACTTCTTGTCGTCGTCCAAGTCCAGGCAATCGGCGGACGCGCGCAAGGTGTGGGCCAACGATCTCCTGCTGCCCACGCCCGGCACCGAGCTCGCAGCCAAGCAGCCCATCGTCAAGCAGGTGCCCGCCTCTTTATCGTTATTTATTATTATTATTTTTATTGGCTATTAAATTTTAATAATTATAAAACAAATTTTGACTTTTTTTTGGAATGAACCGCAGGTGAAGAAGAGGAAGCTGGAGGAGGGCGAGACGGTGAAGGAGGTGGTGCTGGCCGTGCGCAACAGGAAGACCGGCGGCGAGGGTCAGCTCATGAAGAAGACGCACCTCAAGTTCGGCGATTCGGACGGGTCCGACAGCGACGAGATGTACGAGGACATGCCCGCGGCGGCGGCTGCTGTCGACGCCGCACCGGGCGGCGAGGCCCTGCCGACCATCTCCGTCGGCGATCTCATGCGATTAGAGAATAACGACGACGACGACGACGATGAAGAGGACGATGACGACAATGTTCAGGACAAGGACGACGACGAAGACGATGATGATGATGAAGACGACGACGAAGGTGAAGAAACAGAGAAAAAGGAGAAGAAGGCAAAGAAAGCAAAGAAAGAGAAGAAGAACGAAGACGAAGAGAAAGAGGAGGAGAAGAAAAAAGAGGAGCAGGTGGAGGAGCAGGATGACACCGGGCGGCTGTTCGTGCGCAACCTGCCCTTCTCGGCGTCGGAGGACGACCTCTACAAGCTCTTCAAGAAGCACGGCGACATCTCCGAGGTGCACATCCCGATCGACAGGGAGACCAAGAAGCCGCGCGGCATGGCCTACGTCACCTTCATGCTGCCCGAGGTCGCCGCCCAGGCCCACGCCGCCCTCGACGGCTCCATTTTTCAGGTAAAAACGCCTCACCGCACACGCCGCATGACACGACACGCACCGCACACGAGACACGCGACGCGACGCGACACGACACGACACGACACACGCTGACTTGGTTACTACGATAGGGTCGTCTGCTGCATATTATGCCGGCCAAGATGGCGCCGGTGCGACCGGCCCCGGAGAAGGAAGACGGGGAGGCGACATCGTTCCGCAAGAAGAAGGAGCAGAAGCTCAAGGAGTCCAGCTCGTCGTCCCACAACTGGAATCCCTTCTTCATGAAGGTGCGTGCGCCACTGTTGTGTGTCGTGTTGTGCGTGTCGTGTGCTGCGCGGCTGACCGGGAGCGACACGCACACACAACCAACGACACGACACGCAGACGGACGCGGTGTTGGATGCGGTGGCAGCCAATCTGGGCGTGACGAAGCAGGAGATCCTCAACCCCGAGGACGGCAACATGTCCACGCGAGTGGCCATTGCCGAGACCCGCATCATCAGCGAGACCAAGGCCTACCTCAAGAATGTACGCCTCCATTCAAACACAATGTTAATGTTAATGTTATGCTAATATGATGTTAACATTAATTGTTGATTTCAATGAAATGTGTTTGTAGGAGGGGATCAACATGGAGGGAATTACGGCGATCATGGCGGCCGAGGGCAAGGTGGAACGAAGCAAGACGATGATCCTGGTCAAGAACATCCCCCACCAGACCAAGCTCGAAGAGCTCCGCGACATGTTCTCCAAATTCGGCAGTGTTTCCAGGGTACCACACGACACACACGACACACACACACGTACGCGCAGCAACACGTGCTGATGACGATGGCGGCGATTCGCTGTAGGTAATCCTGCCGCCGGCGCGTACCCTGGCGCTGATCGAGTACCTGGAGCCGAGCGAGGCGCGGCGCGGGTTCAAGAATCTGGCCTACACCAAGTTCCACCACGTGCCGCTCTATCTCGAGTGGGCGCCGCTCGCCATCATCGGCCAGAAGCCCGACAAGCCCGAATCGCTCGAAGACGCCGACGACGACGACGACGATGACGACGCCCCGATCAAAACCACCGTCACAGGTGCGTGTGCGGTGGTGCGTGTCGTGTCGTGCCGTGCCATGTGTGCGGTGTTAACGTGGTGGCCGTGATGGTGGTGAATGCAGACAAGAGCAAGCTGCTGGAGGCCGAGGAAATGGAGCGGCTGGAGGGCACGACGCTCTACGTGAAGAACCTCAACTTCAAGACCACGGACGACGGCCTGCGGACGATGTTCGAGAAGGTGGCGCCGGTGCGAAGCGTGACGGTGGCCAAGCGGAAGGACATCAAGAAGGGCGGCCAGATGATCTCGCTGGGCTACGGCTTCGTAGAGTTTGTCAAGCGCGACGGCGCGCTCAAGGCCATCAAGCAGCTGCAGGGCAAGCAGCTCGACAACCACGCGCTGGAGATCACCTTTGCCAAGGGCGGGCGCAAGGCCGACACCAAGCAGCAGAGCAACAAGCGCAAGGCCGCGCAGGGCACCCAGATGAAGCCCACCTGCACCATCCTCGTCAAGAACGTCGCCTTCGAAGCCACCAAGGCCGAAATCCGTGAGCTCTTTGCGTACGCATCCCTTTGCGTCGTGGGTGTGTCGTGTCGTGTCGTGCGACACATGCATGTGTGCTAATATCGGCGATGATTGTGGCACACAACAGGACGTTCGGGCAGCTCAAGAGCGTGCGCGTGCCGAAGAAGATGGACGGCCGCGCCCGCGGTTTTGCGTTCGTGGACTTCATCACGAAGCAGGAGGCCAAGAACGCCTTCCAGAGCCTGCAGGACACCCATCTCTACGGCAGACATCTGGGTACGCCGCGGCCCAACCTCTCTCCCTTCCCACGTCGCTCATTTCTCAGCTTTCCCTAACCGCTTTTTCTTCTTCACTTCGTCTTGTGCAGTGCTCGAGTTTGTGCAGAACAGCACGGCCTCGCAGCAGAACCAGACCACTTCTACCGAGGGCGAGAGGGCGTGATGATTATGTTGATGTTTATGTTTGCGACGCCACAATAGCAGCCAGCGTAAAAAGAAGAATTGTCATTCACATCTTCTTCCCCTCCACAACAACGTGAAGCTGGTGTGCGGTTCTCCAGTGACCCAGGAGAGAAGGAAAGGGAGAAGGACCCAAAGGGAGGCAGGACTTGGAAAACCTGTGGTGAACACTCACTCTGCCACTTGCTGCAACAAGCCCATCCTCAGGGTTACTTCAAGTATCGCCAATCTCACGACCAGCAAGGCGACCAGGACCAGGACATTTCGCTGGACCAAGGCAGAATGAACCCGCCCAGGCACCTCATCCCCCGCTGCGGCAAGCTGCACGCTTAGGGCGGCCACTTTGAATTGACCAACGGGAATTCAAAGCCTGGCACTGTAGTCCTTTCGTGGGAAATCTTGGCTGAAATCGGCGGAAAGAGGTGGCATGTTCGGCTTTTCTCTTGCGGCGTAGCTCAGGCCCAGCCTGGTGGCCCACCACGGCCGCCATGTAGAGGTCTCACTCCACTCAACAGAAGAGAAGAAGAAGAGAAGGCCGCCAACGCTGTTCATCATTCGATTCACCAGCCTTGAACCCAACACGAGCGCGACTGAATCTTCGTTCAATCGGGCCATCTCGCAACGCAAATTAAATCACGAATCGCGCTACACCAAGATGTTGGCCGTGATGGATCAGAACAGATGTAGCTTCACCTCATCTGAGCACGTCAAGTCGGCCTACCGGTCCTCGTTCAGCTCAACCGAGGTACTACCCTTCTGCTACGCACCAATCGGTCAGCTTCATCAATCATCTTACCCTCCACCGCAGGACCTTGATGTGAACCTGGGCGCATTCGCGCCACTACCCAACGAGGTCATCACGTTGGTGTTCAGGCACATGAGCTCGGCCAGGGACGTCTGCGCGCTGTCGGCCGCCGCTCGGCTCTTCTACTGCCTGGGCAACGACCAGACCCTGTGGCGCGACATGTGCCTCAAGCACTACGGGGACCAGGTCGTGGCCACCACCAACAAGCACTTCATCGCCTTCGGCAAGGACTGGATCTGGCTCTACAAGTCCAAGGTGGAGCTCAAGGCCAGCACCGGCGTCGGCATGAAGAAGGTCCAGAACCGAGGCACGCTACAGGGCGAGTGGGCAGAGGACCAGCTCCAAGGGTACGTTCACAGGCCGCTCATAGCTCAGCTAGCTCAAGTCGCCATCAACAAAAGGCTTACCGCTACTCGCAGATATGGAGTCCAGGTGGTGACTAAGGAAGACGACGAGGACGAGTCGGCGTGGGGCCTGTACGAGGGCACGTGGGCCGAGGGCAAGCGCATCGGCAAGGGCTACTGGTACGGCGCGGACGGCTCGTACTTTGAGGGCGTGTGGCGCGAGGGCAAGGAGGAGCGCGGCCTGTCCAAGTGGACCGACGGTGACTCGTACGATGGTGAGTGGCGCGACGGCGAGAAGAATGGCCGCGGCAAGGTATGCAATGATGGTGAAGACGATGAAGATGGTGATGATGAACATCCGCTGATGACCATCTTTCGAATCAATCCAGTACATGTGGGCCGACGGCTCGTGGTACGACGGGGAGTGGAAGGACGGCGAGGAGGACGGCGCAGGCAAGTTCATGTGGAGCGACGGCGACTGGTACGAGGGCGAGTGGGCCAACGGCAAGAAGAACGGGCGCGGGCGCTACACGGTGGACCGACGGGTCGTGGTACGAGGGCGACTGGCACAACTCGCAGCGCCACGGCTGGGGCGTCCGCGTGTG
>LQHA01000432.1:0-10941 GCA_001567625.1 Acanthamoeba polyphaga | reverse complement strand
GGCCCTGATTCTACGCTCTGCTGTTCGAGTACGGCATTCTGGAGGTAGGGCAGCACATCCTCCTGCTCCTTCTCCTTGCCCTTGTTGATGTCTTCCATGGTGTGAAGAGATGCCGCCTTTTCGCCGCTCGGGACGGGTGCCTGGCCATTCATTGATCAAATTTGATGCAGCAGCAGTTCCTGTGGCGAAATGGAAACGTTTTGTTAAAGATTCGCGATTAAGCCACAAAGCCCAAATTGAAAAGATTACCTTCTTGCGGGGTGATGGACGTGTCGGCGCAAGGCAAGTGGAACGACGGTGATTGATGTGATGCTCGCAAGGCAAGGTGAACTATGGGGGCTTGGCCGCTTCGGAATGAAGGGAGGTGCGAGCTGATCGATCTTTCGTTCAAGATCCGAGACACGGCCGAAAATGGGCTGAGGATCGATGGAACGTTTTGCCGGTCGAGAACTCTATCAAAATAAAAATAAAAAAAAGGAGAGGAAGATGCAAACTCTGCTCTCGTCGGGGACTCTTCCCGAACCAGACGAGTGAAGCGCAAAGACAGCCACGTCTTCCCCCCTCTTCGCTCTTCTCGTCGCCGTGGTCGAGTTGTGGGCCTTGTCGTTCTTTTTCCCTTTCCTTTTTCTCCCCCAATCACGTGCAGCGGCTGATGAGTAGTGGATGACTACTGACCGAGTAAGTTTTATGTAAACGCACCTTTCCCGTACTTGCATCGGGTTTATTCTGGATTTTCCAGACTCTCGCCCAATCATTGTACGCAGGCACGTTACCCCTGAACCATTGCCCGGGCAGCGAATATTTTGTTTTCCCTTCTATTTTCTTTCTAGAAGTGTGGCCTTTTTGCGACGTCCGGCGAGAGCATTCCTGTGGTGAGTAGTGTGAGGCGCGTGAGTGAAGGCAGAGAGACATCGGCGTGGTGGTGGCCATATAGCTCCCGGTCTGGTGTGACCGAAGGGGTGGTGTGTGTGTGTGTGTGATGATCCTCACCTGACTTGTAGCGGATGATGGGGCTGCGTGGGGCAGACATGTTCTTTGAAACGGGTCGTCTGCCCGATGAGTCCCACTTCACCTTGTTCTGTCCCATGGCCTGCTCGATCATGTGGGCCATTGGAATGAGCTCATTGTGACCCTCCTCGCCGCACTTCCATCCCATCTCTACACGTGGTGGTGGTGGTAGAGGGGCGGGGTACCTCGATGCGCAGGTAGATGTCGTTGAAGGATGGTCGCAGGGCCGGGTCGTCGTGCCAGCAGTCGCTGAGGAGCGACGCGTACTCGGCGGGCGCCCAGCCGGGGATCTCGAGCTTTTTGCCCTCCACGATGGCCTGGCGCCTCCACGGCGTCCATCTGCTCGTAGGGCGCCTTCTCCAGCAGAATCTCCCACATCACCACCCCTGCATTGCGTGCGCACGTGTGGTGCGGTGGTGACGTGGTTGTTGGTAGTGGTGGTGATACGGAAGGATTCTTCAGTGAGTACGTGCGGGCAAGTGCTATCGTTCTATGGCCATGAGAAAGGGGAGTGGCGGCGGCGGCGGGTACTGACCGAAAGAGTATACGTCGCTTTGCTTGGACAATCGGTTCTGGCGCAGGGCTTCTGGGCTCATCCTGCGCGATGCACTGTGCGTCAGTCCGGGCTTCCAAGGGGGGCATGGTGGACGGGCGCACGGCTGCGGTCGTACCATTTGATGGGCCCATAGGCCTGCGAATGTGAAAAGCTGTGCCGCACCACGCCCGACGTAACGCGCTTGGACAGCCCAAAGTCTGGAGGAGCGAGGACACAGAAGAAGTCGATATGCGTGCTCGCCCAATCACAGATGGTGTGCGCACTTCACTGTGTCACACGCCTCCTCCTCCTCCTCCCCCAACGCCGTACCTGTCACCTTGGCCTGGTACTCTCCGTTGGAGGTGGTCACCAGAATGTTGCGCGTCGCCAGGTCCTGTGAATAGCACACACGCGCACATAAACATAAACCATAAGAGCCACACCGAGAGGGGGGGGGGGGAAGCTCACAAAGTAAACCAGCGGCGTACACAGTGGAGGATGTTTTCGGCGTGGAGGTGGGTCATCCCCGCCGCGATGTCCAACGCCAGCTGCAGCTTCGTGGCCGGCGACAGCGCCTCCCTCTGCCGAGATGACATAGCGACACGGCGGTCAGTCACAGTCACGTGCGGCATGTATGATCTTGTGTCCATGCGGCGTGGCGTGCCTGCATCAAGCGTTGCAGGTCGCCCTGCGCGAGGTACTCGGTGACGATGCACAGGTCGGGCGGTTCGTCGCACATGCCAAAGAATTGGATGAGGTTGTGGTGTGGTCGCAGGTTCCTTGTTGGGCGGGAGAAGACGGGTCAGTCACGCCCTGCGAAGAAGAAGAAGGGGCCAACAGAGAGAAGAGGAGGAGGCTGACATACATGATGATGTCCATTTCCTTTCTGAAATCGTTCAACTCAGACCCGGTCAGCTTGGTCTTATGGAACAGCTGCTTCACCACCACTGCTCGCTTGCGGCGTTTGTGGTGTGTGTGGGTGTGTGTGCCGTGCGTAAGTGCGGTTCACGTGGTAAGGCCAAGGTCCATAGGGCGTGGGTGGTGGGCACCCCTGCTGTTGCGCCACCTGGCGAGGTAAACTACGCCAAAGTCGCCCATGCCGATCTTGCCCAGCAGCTGCAGTTCTGAGTAGGGGATCGTCCACCGCGATTTCATCTCTCTTTGCATCTCCACCATCAGCGCCTTCACGGTGCGTGTTGCGTGTTGCGTGCGCGCCACGCGTGACGGAGGGGGGGGGGTGCATTAGCCGAGCCATTGGAGGGGTACGAGGCGAGAGCCTACCTTGTGTGAGTTGGGGAGCAGGCCCCCATTGCCTCCGCGCCCCATATCGCTCAGTGTGGGGCGGTGCGCCCGCTGCTTCTCCTCCTCGGCCTCCTCCTCGGCCTCCTCGTCCGGTGGTTCGTGTGCGGCGGGCACCAAGTTCATGCGGCTCTCGGCCAGCACCAGCTTGGCGCGCGGTCGCAGACCGAGCTCTTGGTAGTCGGCCACGCCCTCGAGCGCGGCGGCCTCCATGATCTCGGCCGTAGCGTCGACGGTGATCTCCGGCAGCTTGCTCCGCCGGCCCTCCCACGACTTGCTTCGCATGAGCACCCGGCCGCCGCCGATGGCGCCGGTGCCGCTGTTCTCGTCGACCGCACCACTCGCTCTGGTTTCTGTGATGCTTGCTTCGCTGATGGTGATTGTGGTATCGGTGGCGTTGGTGGTGGTGGTGATGAGGCTGCTTCTACCGTCAGTTGGGTCGTCGTGCTCGTCGTCCACGGCAGCACCGCCCTGCCGGGTATCCCAAGGCACGCTCTGGCTCCTTCGCCAGACGGCCCTTGCCACGCGTCGGGTGTCGCCTCGAGGCGAGGCGGCTTTGCTCCAGGCGTGCGCGTGCCTTGGCGGCATCTCCGAGAGAAGAGGCAGCTGGGGAGGGACCGCCTTCCGTAGTGATGGCGGTGGTGGCGGCTCGAGCTCCAAGACCTCGACGAGCGTCGCCAGGCTCGCGTAGTTACCTTGCGACCTTGCTCGCCGCGGCGACTGCGGCAGCAGAGGCGTCGGCGAGGTGGTGATGCTGTTATGACTACTCGCTGGATCGTCGTCGAGACTGGGCTGTAGTGGCGATGAAGAAGGCGACGACAATAGTGACAGCGATAGCGGGGGGGAGGGTGCGACGACCCTCTGCGAGAGCCTCCCGGCGTCCGGTGTGCTGCGAGCGAGCCAGCTTGTAGCGCTGGAAAAAATTCGAGAAGCCCCCCTATCAGCACGCGTGCGTGTTGCGTGCGCGTGGAGGATGTGAGTGGTGGTACGTACCCGGGTTGCTGCTGCAGCTCCTGGCTACGACGTGGCGCGGAGGCTCGCGAGGACTGGGCGAGGAGAGGGACGGGCTCGTTGTTGCTCCTCCCCGGCACGAACTGCCGGATGCGCGCGTCTGGCATGAAGGCGACGCTGCGTGGTCGCTGCCATGCTAGCTTGCTGCCGTCCTCGGGGGGTGGTTCCTCCATCTCCCGATATAGCAAGTGTGTACTGAGATCAAATCTGGTGTGCTTGCGTGGACCAGAGGGAAAACAACAGCAAAGGCCAAGCACGAGCTGACAAGATCACGCGAGGAATCAAAATCAGCTGTGAACGTGAAACAAAGAGAGTAACTCCACCAGTAAGCTGGAAGGGGGCAGGTTACCTTTGGGGAGCTCGACGGCGCCAACGTCCCGGCGGGGGTGGAGCTGGCAGGCAGAGGCGACAGTGTCAAGTGAGTGGTGGCCTCGCGTTCTTGACACCGTCGCGATAGTGTCACTCAGCCAAGAAAGGAAAGCACGCGCCAGAAAAGGCAAATCAGTTGTTCTTTGCGGCCATTTCAAAAAAAAAGAAAAAGAAAAAAGAAAAAAAAGAAAAGATGGTCTTCGCTTCCTTCTTCATTGAGAGACAAAGGAAAAGCTGCAAAACTACAATTTGTGTGCACATACATGGACGTATGTACGTATTATCGGTGGAAGGGCGCTTCAGGGCCTGACCCTCTTGAGGGCCGCGAGGGTGGTCAACACAGCCGACATGTTCTTGGCTGGATCAAACAAAGAAACGAAAACGAAAACAAAAACAAACACACAACACACGACACACAGCTCCTGACGTCAGCACGACGGGCATGTGCATTCAACCGCGGATCGCAAGGGGGAGGCAAGCGCGTGCACGCACCCTCGAAGAGATCGACGGTCTGGAAGAGCTCGTTGGTGCGGAGGCCCATGCTTTGGGCGGCGCTCAAAAACGCGGCAATGTTTTCCTGCGCGTGTGTCGTGTGCGTCGTTGGTAAGCAGGAGCGTTGCCAGAAAGCCAAATCTAGCGGGAGGCCACGTGATGGAAATATACCATCTGGACAAAGGGCGCAGCGGCCTTCTGGATCCTGGGCACCGAGCGGGGCTGGAGGGCATTGGCGAGCCTGCGGGCGTTGGAAGCCAAACACCAACCGGTCAGCGTGCAATCAGATTTCCATTTACCACTTACCCACACGGCACACACACGGCACACGGCACACGGCACACGGCACACACACACACACACACACACAACATTATCAAATTGATAATTCAACGAATACGGGGATGAGACACGCACTCGCAGAGCTTGACGCCGTTCTTGAGCTCCGCGTGCAGGTCACCGTGAACGGGCACTCCCTTGCGGGCCATCCACTGCCTGCGTTGTCGTGGCGCCACGTCCGTTGCGTTAGAAGGTGAAGTGAAAAGTGATCGCTAAACGCAGCCACCCTCCTTGTGCGATCCTTCGCCACACGGTGGAACACATGACACACGCACATGCACCCACTTAGGCGGGGTGGCGAGGTTCAAGATCGTACCGAACCTCGGCGTCCATGCCGGCATCGTACTTGGAGTCCATCTTGTTCTTCAGCTCGGCGTCGAGACCGTACGAGGGCCCATGGAAAGCACCGCTGCACCCACACCCACACCCACTCCGATTAATTAGGCGCGCCCAATGGCCGCGCGCGATCTCGGGACCAATAGAAAGCGGACAACAAGAAGGGCTCCGTACGCCTGCTGCTTGGCGGTGGAGTCGCCGACGGGCACGCGAGAGGCGGTAGCATGAGTGGCAGCCCCCGAGTACGCGTGGTGGCTGCGAAGCGCAACCAGGGCGCGGCGATTAGCAGACCGGAAATATATCTGCGTATTATTTCTGATTCATTAAGCGATATAAAGAGGGCAGGGCCAAGTACCTCGAAGCAGCGGGGGCAGCTGCCGATCGCGAGAATGAATTAGCGTAACGGTAGAAAAATTAGCCTCAAAAAGAATTGGAATCGACAGCAGATGGAGCGTAGGGAGGCGAAAAAATCTTCATGCTGCCGGATTGCAAGGGGAAAGCTGAGTTACCTCGAGAAGCGGACGGGCTGGAGTACGAAGGGGCAGGGGCAGCGGCGCCGGCGAGCTTGTTGCCGCACGAGGAGCAGAACTTGGCACCGGCGTCGTGAGGAGTACCGCACTGCGAGCAGAAAGGCATGGTTGTTGTTTGTTGGTGTTGGGGTGTGGACGGGTGGGTGGAGGGCAAGGGGATATCGATGCGAACGGGTTTCCGGACAGCAGCAAAATGAAGAAGCCAAAAACGCGCCAAACCAAACACAGGATCTGCCCTCCGCGCATTGGCCAAAGTTCCCAAACCGAAACGTTTTGTAGTAATTAGAAAACAGTAAATTAGGTCGTAGTTCCGAGTCCACACTCCGACAGCGTGGTGCCACGGCCCTGCTGCTCAAACCCCAACAGAAGCGGCTGTGCCGGGGCACCACCAGGCCTTGGAGGGCCACTTGTTGATTCCCGCGAGAGGAGGTCTTCATTCTTTCATCGTCGCTTTGCACACAATGGAAAACGGGGGAATGGCGGTCGCCACCACCGTAACAGCTGCAGCGTCGCGGCTTCAGAGGTCGCGGTACTTGTCGCAGGCGCGCACCAGTCCGTCCACGATGCCGGGCTCCTTGGCGCTGTGGCCCGCGTCTGCTCACAGGGCGTGGCCCCATCATCAGCATCGCTGGCCCCGAAACACACACCGACGACGAGGAGGAGCATGGGGGAGGAGGGGGTAGGGGTACCGGGAACGACCACCAGCTCGGACGACGGCAGCACCTTGTGCAGGTCCCACGCTAGCGGTAGTAGTAAAGGTAGTAAATGTAGTAGTAGTCGTAGTCGTAGTCGTAGTCGTAGCAGTAGCAGGACCGGTGGTTCGAGCATCAGTGTCAACCAACCAACCAACCCACCAACCAACAGAACACGGGTCAGCTGTCACCTCGCGCCAGCAAGTTGGCGCGTGCACCAATCGACCACTTCGTGAAGATGATGCGTACCGGTCTTCATGGGGCACACGAGATCGTAGCGTCCCTGCACGATGGTCACGGGGAGGTGGGCCAGCTTGGCGGCCTCCTTGATGATCTGTCCGTCTTCCTGTAGTCCCATTGCGTCACGTCACGAGTTCAATGCAGCCCTTCACTTACACTACGCACTCACGCGGCGCGCGTGGGGTACTCCGCTCACGGGTGCACTGGTGGAGGCGGGGGCAGGCACACCTTGAAGAAACCGCCGTGCACAAAGTAGTGCGACTCGATGCGCGCGAACGCGAGGGCGAACTTGTCGTCCTCGGCGGCCCGCGCCACGTAGTCGGGGTCCACGTAGAGGCGGCTCGTCGTCATCTCCCTGATACAGCAAGCCCCAATACGTCGTGTGCGTGTGTGTGCGTCATTAGAAGGCCATGGCCCATTGCCGACCTCACATCCCTTTTTTTGTGTGTGTTGGTGGAGGCGCATGGGCGAACGCCGCGGCCCGGGCGGGGGGGGGGAGAGAGAGGGGTACCAGACGCGTCCAGGCGGTGGCGCACTCCTGCTTGACCTTGTCGTCGTTGCCGGTGAGGCGGCGGTAGTAGGCCGACATCAGGTCTCCGCGCTCCACCTCCGGAATCGGGGCCAGGTACTGCACCATTGGCCATTTATCGGGGTCGAGAAAGTGTGTCATGTGTGTCGTGTGTGTCGTGTGTGTCAGAATCCGCTGTGAATGGCGGCACGATTCCGCCTCCGTGGGTGCAGCCCACAAGGTACCTTTTCCCAGGCATCGGGGAACAGCCACGAGGAGCCCTCCTGGTAGAAGAACAGGAGCTCGCTGCGCCGCAGCCCGAAGATGCCCCGCAGCACCAGGCCCTTCACCTGGTGCGCCGTGAACCAGTTCACCCCACGCCACGTGCCCAACCGATGTCAGCCCATCTGGACTCGTTCAAAGCGCGTCGCGCCAGACAGAGCGCGCACCTGTTCGGTGTGGGCCTCGGCGTAGGCGAGGGCGAGGGTGGAGCCCCAGGAGCCGCCGAAGACGAGCCACTTGTCGATGGCCAGGTGCTGCCGCAGCTTCTCCATGTCCTCCACGAGGTCCCACGTCGTGTTCTCCTGCTCCGACCCCGACGTATTGGTGGCCGGGGGGGGGTCGACAGGTCCGTCAGGCCACCGGCCCTTTGTGAAGGAGCGAGAGGGGGGGGGGTGCCCGGGCGAACCTCGAGACAGGCGAAGGGGGTGCTTTGGCCCGAACCGCGCTGGTCGAACAGCACGATCTTGTAGGCCTCCGGATCAAAGTACTGCCTGTTCCCCGTGTATGTAGTGGGAGAGGGGAGGCAGCAAAGCGATGAGGCGTCAGCGTTTCTTCCTGCCGCGGTGGAAACGACCGGCCCACGACGCACCTGTAGTAGTCAGCGATGCCGCCGCCAGGGCCGCCATGCACCACGACGACGGGCTTGCCGTTGGGGTTGCCGCACAACTCGTAGTAGAGCTCGTGGATGTCGCTCACCCTCAGCCTGGGGCAGGACAGCCGCCACCACCGCGTGTGAGCCTGGCAGTGAGCGCTTGGGGGGGGGATAAAGTTCGTTGCACGAGGTACCGTCCGTGGGAATAGGGCTCGATGGGCGGATAGAGCTCTCGCCTGCTGCTGGTTGATGCGGGAGTAGCGGCCATCTTCTTCTGCTGCTGCTGACTGTGGCGAACTGGAGGAGCCTTTTTCTTTGGCGCGTTTTCCTTCGTTTCCGAAACGATTTCAGAAAAGCAATATCGCACGGCAGCTTTGCATCTGTGGTCGTGCACGAGGTCTAGAGAGAGTAGCCAAGGTGACTTCACGTGGTGGTGGCATTGTTGCGTCCTCCTTTCGTGTGCCAGAATGAGCGGGTGGACGTGCGAGGTGTGCACCTTCCTCAATGACGACGCCCTCCCCTCCTGTGAGATGTGTGAGGCCAGCCGCCCCGCGACTCCCTCCTCCGCAGCCCAGCAGCAGCCCAGCCTCCTTCCGCCTCGAAGTACCGCCTTCCCCCTTTCCTTTTGCCTCGATAGGGCTGTGTATTTATTTTATGTATTGCTTTGTTTTTTACCTGTCTTTATTGCAAATAAAGAATATATCGTGTATTCATTTATTGGAAATAAAATAAAATACAATACGAAAGGGGGTAGCTGCCGGTGGGCCGTTGCTCACCGACATTTGGTGGTGGTGGGTGGTCGACCACCACAGGGGTGGCCCAGCCGGTGGCGCAGTGGCCGGACGACGACGACGACGACAAGGCAGGACGAGAGCCCTTTGCCGTAGACGACGATGACTCTGGAGGCCACCCCTTCGCAAGGGACCCCGACTTCTGGCACTGCCCGCTGTGTACCTTCCTCAACAGCAACGTACGTTGTTGTCCCCATTCTTCTTCTTCTTGCTCCTCCTCCCCTCCCTTCCTTCTGCCCTTGTTCCTCCATTCTTTCTATGTCGCCCTCTCCATCATCATCGTACTGTTCTTCTTTCGCCGCCCATTTGGGCAACGGGTCGAGTTGAAGTGTGTATGCTCACCACCACCACCTGCACCACCACCACCTGCACCACACCACCTAAAGGGTCGCAGCCAGTGCGAGATGTGCCAGTCGGCTCGGCCGGGGACCAACCCAGCCTCACCGCCGGTACCGCACCAACTTTTACTCCGCCCAGACACGGTGGCCTGGTGCGATTGTCGTTTGGCTCACACCGAGGCCCACGCGGCACGTTGGCGCCCCGATCGTGGCCGCGACGTATAGGCATCGGAGTCGGGCGAAGCATCGGCGCACGGGTGGCCCGAGGACACTGACGACATCGACGAGGCCAGCGATGACCACAACGTTCACGACAGCGCCGGTACTCCTCCACCACCCACCTCTCCTGTGTGTTTGTCTTGCTTGTTCGTCCCGTAGCGCCGTCTCGTCGCTGCCTGGTATCCCCCTCTTTGGAATCTGATTCGCGTGCGTGCGTGCGTGTGTCGTGTCGTGTCGTGTGTATGTCACGTCGTAATGTTATGTGTCGTGTCACACATACGGTGCCGCGTAAATCGTCGCGCGAGCAGAAGTGGCGGCCTTCAGGCAGCGGTTCAACGGGTGGAAGGAGCGGAGCGAGGGCAGTGCCAAGGAGTGGCGTCTGTCGCTCACGGACGTGTTCGCGTTCAAGAGCCGCCACGAGGTCCACCTGCTCCTCACCGAGACCTACGACGTCGACCCGGCCACGTCACCCCCCTCCTCGTCCTCGTCCTCGTCCTCCAGTTCGGCGGCGGCGCCCCAACGGGAGAAGAAGGACAAGGGGAAGAGCAAGAAGGGTGGCGGACCCCTCTCGCTTCTCTCCCGCGGCCGAGGCGGCAAGGCCAAAGAAGACCACGGCGACGACGACAACGACAACGACAATGACGAGGGCGACGACAACGACGACACTGACAACGCGCCCATTCTCGGCTCCGCTGACGATCACGAGATCAAGAAGCAGAGCAGCAGCAGCAGCAGCAGCAAAAAGGACAAGCGCAACAAGGACAACAACAAGGACAAGTCGCCGAGCCGAGGCCGAGGCCTGCTCGGGCTGGGCGGTCGCGGCGGTCGCGGCGGCGGCGATGGGGCCAAGCCGAAAAAGGTGGAGCGGCACGTCGACCTCGTCCTGCAGATGCCCGCCCGCGGCAACACGGACAGCGTGTACTTCCTCGAACGCGTCAAGCGCGACAAGGACGACCTCGCCCCCATGCGGTATCCGCACGCCACCACCGCCACCACCGCCTCGTCGTGCAAGCATGACGTGACCATCTTACGACACACGCACCACGCACCACGCACCACCGCACACGGCACGCACAGACCGGACCAGGAGCTGAGGGCCAGCGAGGCGGGAGGGCGGGGCATCAAGGTGTCCGACTGGATCAACGATGTCAACGAGTTCCTCATCGAGCACTCCATGCAGGACGAGGCGCCCCGCTGGGCTACCACCACCAGCGGCCCCTCTACTTGCCCACCCAGGTACCGCACCCTCTTGTCGCCCACGCGAGCACTCCATGCAGGACGAGGCGCCCCGCTGGGCTACCACCACCAGCGGCCCCTCTACTTGCCCACCCAGGTACCGCACCCTCTTGTCGCCCACGCG
>LQHA01000431.1:0-10946 GCA_001567625.1 Acanthamoeba polyphaga | reverse complement strand
CATTTCCGCCCCGCCCCCAATGTGAGTGACTTGGCGGAAATGTGAGTAAGATATAAACTTGTACAGCGGAGGATAAGCGTACCGCTGCTGCGCCGGCACACTCACGTGGGTCACGCGCATGGGCGCTGAAACGCCCTCCATCTTGCGTGGCAATGAAGATTAATATGTAAAATGATAAATAATTATTATGTAAAATAATTATTATTTAAAAAACATTATTTAAAAAACGAAAATGACAATTCGGGGTGGCCCTCCCTTATCCGCGCAGCCTCACCAAAGATGGAGAAGGGCACAACCCATCTTGAGCCCAGGCAACACAGGTGGCTTGACGTAGGCCAAACAACTTGCGCTCCTCTCCACCAAGGCAGCACCGCCAGGGGCAAGGAGCTTTTGAAGATTCTCCGCCACAAATCGCGCCATGGACCTTGAATGGGAGCTCTTCAGGGCCCGTGCAGCCGAAAGCAAGGTAACCCCTCGCACCCCCCCCCCCCTTGCGCTACCGCTGAACGTTGTCTTTCTTTTGTTGATGTGGAAACTATGATTCTTTCCTACAGGCCAAGGGCCCACTACCGCCGCCGCCCGTGCTGCCACAAGTCGTGACGACGAGTATGCGGGTCGAGGAGCTGGAAGAGCCCAAGCCGAAGCGGATCCGCACGCCGTTTCTGGCCGCGCTCAAGAACAACCGCTTGTCCAGGTCGCTCGACATGCTGCCGGTGGAGGACCTCCACGCCACCACCGCCACTGCCCAGGCCAAGCCCAAACCGAGTGAGTCCAGCAGCAGTATCAGCCCCGACAGCACTCCCGAGACGACGCGCCGCAACGGTCGCAAGGTACGCGCTCCCACCACAACGCTCAGTATATCACGTGGAGGGCCAGTGAATGCCGCTCTGGTGACACCACACTCGGCCACTCGTGATCACCGCAGGGGGCTCGTAAGGACGCGAAGTCCAAGCCATCACAGCCCGTGTCGCCGCGCACCTCCTATGACATGTTCAAGCGATTCGGGCGCAAGAAGGACAAGCGCCCGACACGGCGTCATCCTCGCCGCCCAAGACCCTCGCTCCTCCGCCGGACCGCTTCTACAACAACAGCCAGTTCAAGCCGGGTTCGCTCGACGAGGGCGAGCAGCGGAACACGAGCTCGTGGGGCCGCGCGTGGGGCCGCAGTGCAGAGCGGCGCAAGGACAGCAGCGGCAGCGAACAGCCCCATCACTTTGTAATTCCGCACGACCTGATGCGACGCACGCTCGACCACCTCCCCGCCGACGTCTATTTCAAACCTCTGGAGGAGGGCGAACCGCCCGGCGACGATACAGCTGCCCCGTGTTATATGGAGGGGCCGGACGACAGCGAGGCCGAGGTGGCCCTGCCCTACTCAGCAGGTGGCTGCTCTGGCTCGCACAGCCGGGACAGCGACGTCATCGGCGAATCGGGCGAAGAGCACGACACAGGCAGAGACGGCACGGTGCGGGCGTGCGGACAGTCAGTGTCGACCTACCCCCGCGTGCTTGTCATGCCTGGGACGCGACTCGGTACGCAGTGGGTGATGCGACGTCGGTGAGTTGTGCACTCACTTGCGCTACATCCGTTCGCCTTGGGTTTGTGCAGGTGATCCTGTCTGCGACTGCTTTGCGTTGCGGCTCTACCGAAATGGGGCGATCTTCTGCGTGTGCGACGGGTGCGGCTGGGGTCGAGCAGCGGTCGACGCGGCGCGGTCGGTGCGGGCCGTGTTCATGCAGAGCCTGCACCAGCACTCGCTGATCGTGAAGCAATCGTCGAGGAGAGAACTCAAACCAACGAGCCAGGTACCTGTCGCCCTTTTTTTTTTCTTCCAGTCATTTCATGCTGACTCGTTCCCTGCTTTTTTGCTATTCCCGCAGGCAAGCGTAGAGCGTAGCAGCACGGGGCTCGATGTCGACGACCCGCTGCGGGGGCGGTCACGGAGCGATGCGAGCGGTTCGGCGAAAGGCAAGGGGAAGGTGAGGAGAGGAGCGCATCGAGTCATGGAAATGATGGGCGTGGGTGCCAACAACAACGGCGAAGACAGCAAGCGGTCCATTCGACAGGCCGCGGAGTGTTTGATGCAGCTCGTGGCCAAGGCCCACAACAACATTATCTCCGGCAAGTACGTGACTCACACCACAGCGCTTCACATGTACCGCCGACCAGCAATCTAACCATGGTACCTCCGTGCGGGCTTCAGGGAAGCGTGGGAGTGTGGTACGACCACCGTCTGCGCAGGTCTCGTCGTTGATCTGGACCTGAACGCTCCCAATTCCCCTTTGGTACGCTCCGCAGCAACACGCCTTCGTTAGGTTTACTGGTTTTTCGCGTTGTATCACTGTTCGCTCATATACCATGGCTACTCGGCGGCAGACGGCTGATGATCCGGTCATTAGCAAGCGGTCGGCGCTGCTGTTCACCACCGACAAGAGGCCCGGGATGAAGCACACTTCACCCCGCCGCAACTCCGATGCCGATGGGGGTCCGGACAGCAGGAAGCGGCGGAGGAAAGGTTTATTGGTCGTTTCGATCGGCGACTGCAAGGTGTACCTGTACTCCCATGCCAGCGGCACAATCAAGGATCTCACAGAAGGCAACAGGTTCAAATGCCCCACACCGCACACCGCACATACGACACACGCCGCACACGCAGCACGACACGCGCCTCACTCCTTTGGACGCGCACAGGCAGAACGCGACGTCGGTCAACGACTGCGGCGGACGTCTGGGTCCGGCGTCGGGCATGGAATCGACCGAACCCGACTTGAGAAATCTCGATCTCTATTTTGCCGAGTGTGACGAGGGCGACTGCGTGTGGGCGGTCAGTGATGGCGTCCACGACAACTTCGACCCTCAGATGCTGGGCCTTATGCCCCACGACCTTGATGAACAACAGGTTCAGCTCCTCCACCACCCTGGACGTGTGTGGTCCTACTCTTCTCACACGATGAGCTCTTTCACTTGACCCTACCAGGAATCAGTCACGTGGGACGACCTCACCCCGGAAACGGCAGCGCGCCTCAAGAACGAGTTTGCCGTTCGCGCGCTCGAGCATGAGTTACTTTCTCCACCGCCGCCACTCTTGCCGTCGCCGCTCTTGCCGGCGCGGTCACCTCCACCCCGGCAGCCCTCGCCGCGCTGCGAGGCCCAGACGCAGCAGGGCGACGAGCAGCTGCGACCCTCTCTCTCCACGGTGACCCAGATGATGCAGGAGCCCAGCTCCACCCAGATCTTCTACGAGATGATGAGCCGCGGCCAACGAAACCGGGAAACCGCGCCCGCGGTGGTGCTGAGCGATCACGCCGCGACAACTACCTCGCCATTCTCGACGTGTCGGCGCCCGAGACTGAGAGGGAGGTGGTCCAGGATACAGCGCTGCCGGAGCTGTCACGCCTCGCGATCTCTGGCACGCCCAAGCGGCCCGCCCCCGGCTGTGAGGGCGTAGCTGGCCGACGGCCGATCGTGCTCAGCCCGGTGGACGTGACGCGCAAGCTGATCAGCCTGTGTGTGGAGCAGACCCTGCACACACGCAACTTCATGGAGCAGAACCCAGAAAAGCGCCAACCGTGCGACTACCGGGCCTTCCCGGGCAAGCTCGACCACACCACCTGCCTCGCCTTCCACACTTGAACCCTTGTACAAAAAAAAAGAAAATTGCTTTCGATTCAAAAATTTGCGAAACAGTTTGCGTTTGGTAAATCAAATTAAAGCTGTTGATTTATTGTTGATTTTGGGACAATAAAGCAAACAAGACAAGATGGTGCAGAGTTGGAACTGGGCTGGGGTGTACTGGGCGCTACGGAGTGTGGCAATGCAGCGCGGGTTGGTGGTGCCCCACTTCCGCGTGCCCGACATACGCTCGATCAATTGGGCCGCTCTCAAGGCCCGCGGCTGCCGGGGCGTGGTCTTTGACAAAGACAACACCCTGACCGCCCCCTATGCACCCAGCGTCTTCCCGACCCTCGCCGTACCACCACTCCTCTTCCATTTTTTCTTCATTCTTCAGGTGCACTTACTCCTACAGCTTTACCCTTGTGCAGGACGCGTTGCGGCAGTGCCTCGACGTCTTTGGGCGCGATGGCCTGGTGGTGTTCTCCAACTCGGCGGGGTCGGGCGACGATGCAGGCTACGAGGAGGCCCACAGGATCGAGCGCACGCTGGGTCTGCCGGTCCTCCGCCACGCGCACAAGAAGCCGCTCGGGTTCGACAGTGTCATGCAGCACTTTGCCGCCCTTTCCTCTCCTTCCTCCTCGTCGTCGCCGTCATCAACGACCGTCACGGCTCCCTCGCAGCTGGCCATGGTGGGCGACCGCTACTTCACCGACATCCTCTTCGGCAACCTGCACGGAATGCTCACTATCCACACCTCGCTCCTCACCTCCACCGGCGACCCCGCCGTCGTGAAAGCGGTGCGCTGCTCCACTTACAGCTTCGGTTGCGTGACGTTCTTCTCCTGTGCTGACACGTTGAGGGTCTGGGTCTGTGTCTGTGTCTGCCCCCAACTTTTTCAGATACGGAACTGGGAGGAGGACTACGTGCTGTGGCTGATGAAGCAGGGCGTGCGACCACCAGCCCATCCGCTCTATGACGAGTCCATTCTCCATGGCTCCATTCCGCCCGAGCCACAGGGCCAATAGCTCGCTTTGCATCACATGCGTGCTCTCCCATCACTGCGTGGCTGGCGGCTCCTTCTCTCCGGTCATGAGCTCATGCTGCTTCTTTGCCACCTGTACGCATTGGGTTATTCAGGCCCGAGGGGCACACAGGCGGAGGTAGGACTTACCATGTCGTGTATCTGCATGACGCAGTCGCGACCGGTGATGATCATGCGTGCCACCGTCTCGGGGTCACGCTCCTCGCGTGCGGCCTCAAACTCCTTCCGGGCACTTGTGCGCAGCACGTCGCTCCTGCACACGCCCAGTTCCTTCCGGCGTCAGCGCAGCACAGGCGGTGTGTTCTGTGTGGTGGGGAGAAGAGAGGGGGGGGAGTGCACATGAGTTGCCCCTGCTCATTGCGGGTGGTGTCGAAAACGCGGCACGCCCGCAGCACGTCTCGGTACAGTCGCAGGGCCTCCGTCCGCGCTGCCTTCGCCGAGACACCCACCCTGCTCATCCTTCCTTTCTCTTGTTTTTTTATTTTCAGTATTTCCACTTCTTTTTCTTTTTCTTTTGGGCAGGGCTCGGACTGCACGTCGTGCAACGACAAGGCAAACGTGTGTTGGGGCAAGAGAGGTGTATTGTTGTTGAAGGAAGAATGAGATGGTGAGAGGACTGTACAACGCCAGATGACTACGCCGTTGACACATTGTTGTGGAACGAGAATTGAACCTGTCGATGCCACCACCACGTGGATTGCGCGCACGCAAGTGAGCACGTTGTCCTTGGGCGGCCACAGCACACAACACTCTGCACTCTCAGATGGGGGGGGGGGGAAAACGTGTAGGGGTGTGTGGTTAGAACGAACCGTGAACGTGAGTGAGTCTCTGTCCCAGTTGGTGTAGAACTTGGACTCCTCGCCACCGCCACCACGCTCGATCTCCCAGTTGGGGATCTTGAAGGCGATGGTCTCGTAGGGCTCAGCAGCGAACAGGAGGTACTGGAAGTTGCGGTCGGGCGTCTCCACCTTCTGCTCGAAGGACGACATGAACCGGTGGCGCGGCTGGATGCCCTCGCCGATGTCGGGGTACTTGATCTCGAAGGTGAGGCTCTTCTGGCCCGACGTGGGGTCGATCTGCTTCGTGACCTTGTACCCTGGCCGACCGATCTTGATCGTCCTGCGCGGCATCACCTTCTTCTGGATGGCCGGCTGCACGCCCGCAGCACCGAGCGGTCCGCCTTCGGCCATCTTGGCCTCGCGAGCGGCACGCCGGCCCAGGTTGTCCTGATGCCGCTTGCCCTGGGTGTGGGCCAGGTAGTTGCCCTCGGTCAAGTGTAGAGTCAGGCAGAGGCGGCACTCGTACTGGCCCAGATGGTTCTTCATGAAGTAGGGATCCTTGGCCAGATCGATGACTTCCATCGCCAACCGCATCTGCCGGTCCCTTCGGTCGCGATTGGCCTGCGACTCGGAAGCGATACCTCCCGATCCCGTCTTGGCCTAAAGAAAACAAATCAGTGCAAATGAGCATTACAATGCAGCTCAAGAATCGATCAAATTATCAATCAAATTTGCTGCGGGGGGGAGTGCGATTCAATCACGTGAGGAGGGGTATAGGGGACGTACTCCTCTTTCCATGGACCCCATTTTGTACTTCAAGCTTGCTGCGGATTGCGGCTGTGGTGGAATGAAGAGCAAAGGGATCAAATTCCCATCTCTATTTTTTTTTCTTTCTGCCATTTCCGAGCTTCTTCTGGCCATACGAAATTCGGCACCTCAACAAAATACAACGGCTGGCCAAGATGGAGGCGGGACACAGCAGCCACGGGACCACCATTGGACTCGCCCTCACATGTCGGTAAGTTGGACGCCGCATTTTCGCAGTAGTGGTACTTACTGCTCGTCTTTGCCCCCAATTCTGCGCCCGCTACGCGCCCAAGGTTGGATGAAGAAGTGAGGGGTAGCCTGCAGCTCAAGGTCTGGTGCAAGTCGAGTGAGCCAAAGACCTCCACCTGGCGAGAAATCGCAGGCAGCGTCCACGAGCCTCTCCTGTACGTCGGCCCTGCTTTATGCAACTGAACTGGTGCTTGCACTACAACTTCTGCTGGGCTGGTTCTGGGGTGCAGAAGCGGCACTGAAGCCGATCGTCAGAACGGGGTGGAGTTCACCGTCGTGGAGGTGGAGCATTGCTTCCACTCGCCCAAGCAGCTCAAGTTCATCATCGGGCGGTGTCGTGGGGCGGGAGGCAAACGGACCACCGCGACCAACAACAGCTGTGAGGCCCAGCTCGCTCTGCCGGCCCTCCTCTCCACGCGCGGCATGCACCTGTCCCTGCCACTCACGTACGTGACCGCGCCCGCATGAGCTTGGGTCTGAGCAGCCGCATCGGCGGTTTTATAACCTCTGCCACGACAGACGCGAGGGTACCGGTGTGAAGGCAGGCACGCTCGAGATCCAGGGCGAGGAGGTGAGCAACATGCGGGACATCGCGTGCCTCTACATGCGAGCGCGGGGACTGCCCAAGGCCGGCGGTATATGCCTGGGTCAGCTGGTGGGACACATGTGTGGCGGCTAAGGCTCGGCGCTGATGTCCGGACATCCACAGATGCGGCGCTGGCGATCTCGGCCTTGAACGACCGGGCGACCGGGTGGCAGCAGGTGGGCCGGACCGAATTCGTCTTCGGGACAGTCCTGGGCACCACCGAACCCATTTGGTGAGTGCACATCCCACATACGTGTCCATCTGCGTTGGTTGGCCAACGTCAATCCCCTCCGTATGTCATGTGCAGGCGCCCGATGCAAGTACCGGTCAAGCACCTGTTTGGCCACGCCGAAGAGCAGTTGCGCCTAGACTGCTTGCTCAATTCCCCCTTCACGGGACCGTACTCCATAGGCCACTGCCAGGTATAATCACCACTCTTGGTCGAGGGTCCCCGGCAAGCGCCACTCATGCGCGCCAAACACACACACACGAGCAGGTGAATGCCTCGGAATTCTTCAAGGCCGACAAGGACCATGCCTTTAAGCTTCGCACCTCTGACGGAGCCGATGCCGGAGCCGTCAACCTTTTGCACCACCACCTCATCAAGCGTTACAGGTACGCACACCTCTGTGGGGCTTGCCTCGCCCATGATGCCTCAATGGAGCCGACCTGTGCTGATGAGTGTTCACGTGTTGGCAGCTTCCTCGACTATGTGTCGGGCGGGTGCGAGATATCGGTGATGGTGGCCATCGACTTCACGGCCTCCAACGGGTACTCCTCTTCGGCTAGCCCCATCGGTGAGCTTGGTCAAGCTCACGCACCTCTCTTCGTGCGATGTTGCGTGTAGCGATCCTGCGAAGAGAAGTAGCCTGCACTACGTGGGCGGTGGTCCAAACCAGTACGAAATGGCCGTTCGCGCCGTGGCAGAGCCCCTTTCCCACTACTGCGCCTCCAAGCACATCCTCGTACCACCGCCTCGCACCTGTTTGTAATTTCTGCCGCTCCTAACGCACACATCGCACAGGCGTTTGGGTATGGCGCAGAGATACCACTCGGGCACAGCGTGTCCCACTGCTTCGCGCTCACGTTCGACGACCAGAAGCCGGAGGCCAAGGGCGTTGAGGGCCTGCTCGAGTGCTACCGGGGAGCGCTCACGAAGGTGAAGCTCCGCGGACCGACCCATTTCGCCCAGATCATCGACAAGGCCGCCACGTACGCCGCCAACGGACCCATAGGAGGCGAGCAGTCGCACCTGGTCCTCCTCATCATCACCGACGGTAAGCCCCACCTCCCCGCCTCCGCGTCTGCGTGTGCTCAGACGAGGTGGTGGTTTGCGCGTACCAGGTATCATCAACGATATGGAGGAGACGGTGCAGCAGATCGAGGAGGCCAGCGCACTGCCCCTCTCCATTCTCATCGTGGGCGTGGGCGACGCTGACTTCACGAACATGGACCTGCTCTGCGAGAGCCACCCCAACGTCAAGGTGATGTTCGCACACCACGTTCCACGCTCGTTTCGTCCCTGCACAATTGCTCATGCATACCTTTCGACTGCAACCAGTTCGTGGCCATGGCGGAGTACATGGACCAGCCGCCCTCCGAACTGTCAGCTGCGCTGCTCAAGGACGTCCCACAGCAGGTTGGTTGCTTACGCTGCTCTGACTGCACACCGCACATCGTGCCACACGCCCAGACTGACAACTACCTTCTCCTTCAGTTGGTCAGCTACATGCATGAAAACCACCTCCGGCCTGTTGATCCGCCCGCCAGCTCCCTGCCAGCGGTACACTGCCAAGCTCTTCATCACCCGACGCCCCTACACACCCTTCCGTCATTCACACGTGCGGGGCGTTCACGCGTAGGTGTGGGCGCAACACAAGACTCGGTTGGGTGGCGGCCAAGAGGAAGAAGAAAGCGATGAGGATGAAGTGGAGGAGGAAGAAGATGAGGAGAGTCTGCTCAGGACCGAGCCGCCCCAGTGGGAGCGGGACGACGCGGCCACCCACTGCACCCGATGCCAGTCCGAGTTCAGCCTCCTCTGGCGACGGGTGCCCTCCCGTGCCACCCACTCACTCGCTTGGAGTCACACGAACGCTAACGCGCCCACACAGCACCACTGCAGGTACTGTGGCGGGATCTTCTGCGACACGTGCTCGCAGTACAGCTCGCTCCTGCCGTTCTCGCCCGACCCCACCCCGCAGCGGGTGTGCGATGAGGTTCTACCCCCTCCCCCCTCTCCTACCTCCTCTCAACCCGCCGCCCACACTCATATTCCGGCCCATCCCCGCATCACAGTGCTACGCCACCCTGGTCCGCATCCACTACCCGTGCAAATAACAACAAACAGCCACGATGAAAATGCTGGTATGTACATATTGGATGGATGAGTGGACATGCTGGAAGAAAGCTTCTTCACTGCGTGGTGGGAGCGAGCGGGGCAGAGGGAGAGGGGAGGAAGGCGGGGGAAGCTCGGGTCGAACTCGGCCGGCGTCGCTGGCGGATTCGTCGGACAGGCGGGATGGCGGTAGGCCGAGTAGCTGGGGTAGTAGTACTGGTGGAACTGTCCGAACTCCTCGGCGGCCGCCATCGGAGGCCGCGCGGCGTAGAGGGTGGTCGGATAGAGCGGCAGCGAGTCTTCGATCGGCAGCGACAGCAGAGGGGCGGAAGCGAGGCCAGGCTGCTGATGCTGCTGCTGCTGCTCTGGTTCATCTTCGTCGCCAGCAGCCAGCAGGAGAGCAGCTTCTTCGCATTCGTACGCGTCTTCATCGCTATTGCCCTCGGCCCGCTCGCGTCGAGCGGCATCGAAGTTGGTGAGGCAGACGATGAGGGCGTGGGCCGTGAGGGCGACGCAGCAGGTGTAGGCCACGCGGGTGACGACGAGCGAGTGGTGCAGCTGGGTCACCCCGAAGAAGGCCGCCGCCACGGCCGCCGAGAAGAACGGGTCGTCGGCCATTGAGCCCCACGTGTAGGCCACGGCCGTCAGCGACAGCATGGCCGCCGCCGACCACCACGCCGAACCGAAGAAGGCAAGGCCGGCCTCGTGGTAGAGCGCCGCGCTAGCCTGGCTCAGCGCGGCGAAGGCCTCCCAGCCGAGCCACAGGCCGAAGGGCAGGCGGAACAGCGGCGCGACCGTGCCAGCGCGAGGCTGGCGGCCAGCAGCTGGACGCACACCGTGGCCGACAGCAGAGCGCTCAGGGCCAGGAAGCCGTAGGACCACAGGACGCTCCACATGGCGTGGCTGGCGCAGGCCAGGACAAAGGGCTGCGAGACCCGGACCACGTCGCGCTTGCGGGCGGGGGAGAGCCAGGGGAGGAAGGGCCACAGGAGGAAGACCAGGAGGAGCGAGAGGGTGATGGCGTCCCACACGCGGGCGGCCACCCACGGGGCGGTCGTGAGCGGCGAGGCGAAGTCGAGCGCGGTGGCGTCGTGGGACAGGCCGGCCCACGCCCTTGGCCAGCATCATGCCCAGGTAGGCCGACGCGTTGAGCAAGCACAGGCCCAGCAGCACCCACTCGCTACATTCCTCTTCCCTTCTGCGCTGTTGTTGCTGTCGTCGTTGTTGAGAGCGCCGTCGATGATGGTGACCACATCGTGGTCCTCCTGCTTCATCTCTTGCTTGCTGTCTCCTCGTTCTTCATGTCGTCGTTCGTTTTCCATGGTGGAAATGGAATGTGTTGTGTCGTGGTTGGTGGCAATGGTCTAATGATGGTTGGGGTGGGAAGACCGCAGGCTATGAGGTGGGGAGGGGAGGTCGATGAGGACCAACCCGCGGACTACCGCTGCAGTAGGCGGAGACAAAGCAGCGGGAAATTCGGCCGAGGAGCACGGACCAATGGCGGGGCAGATCATAAAAGTGTCCGACAACGCCC